>CAUYQG010117390.1:0-11472 GCA_963574415.1 Tarsius wallacei
ATTTTAATTTTTTTAAACTTTAAACTTTTTTATTTTAAAATTGTGGGATTGTAATCCCGCACCTTTGGGAGGCTGAGGTGAGTGGATTGCCTGAGCCCGCGGGTTCGAGACCCGCCTGGGCAAGCGAGACCTCATCTCTACAATAAATCAAAAAATTAGCCGGGCGTGGTAACGCGCGCCTGTAATTCCAGCTACTTGGAAGACTGAGGCGGAAGGATCGCCGGAGCCCAGCAAGTCGAGGCTGCGGTGGCCGGGAGCAGCCACTGCACTCCAGCCTGGGTGACAGAGTGAGACTCCAACTCAAAAAATAAAAAATAAATAAAAAATAAAAAAAAAAAAGAGTACAATTTGAGGGACAAAAAAAAATGCCTCATCTCAAAATACCTGTATATGGAGGATGCTAAATATATAGTAACTGTCTAAAATATTGCTATTAGAGAACCTGTTTTTTGGCTAAAAGCATCACCCCTTTTTTTTAAGTGTACTGAACCTGGGAATGGGAGGTGAAGGTAACACTTAATGTCGTCTCCGCTATTAACACTTCAATCTAAATGAGGTGATCTCTTCTTTTCAGTATGATAGCAAGAGAGTGTAACTTCTTGCATTAAGAACACATTCAGAACTTAGGGGATTTGTTTTCTTTTGTTTTCTTTGAGTCAGGGTCTCGCTCTGTCACCCAGGCTAGAGTGCGATGGCCCAATCATGGCTACTGCAGCCTTGAACTCCTGGGCTCAAGCAACCTTCCCACCTCAGCCTCCAGAATAGCTAGGACTACAGGCGTGTGCCACCATGCCCAGCTAATTTTTATTTATTTTTATTTTTTACAGGGATGGGGTCTTGTTATGTTGCCAAGCCTGATCTCAAACTCCCAGCCTCAAGCAGTCCTCTTACTTCAGACTCCCAAAGTGTTGGTATTACAGACTGAGCCACCATGCCAGGCTTAGATCTTAGGTTTTAATGAAGGAGAATAAAAGAGAAAGCTCCAGATGTGGGCACACCCTGATGAAGCCCTGCAGTGGAGGACACTGGGAGACAAGTTCTGGGCTCATCTTGGGAAGCCAAGGAGCACGGAAAGGGAGCCAAAGAACTCTAGCAAGAAATGTTATGAGCAGGATCAACTACATCATTTGCAAGGCCCTATATAAAATGAATGTGGGGTCCCTTGTTTAAAAATTATCAAATATTTCAAGATAGTGACAGCAAAGCATTAGCCCAAGCACAAGATCTTTCTCAGCGGCAGAGAAGGGGGTCTGTATGACTGCACAAGTCACAAACCCATGAAGCCGACTCTACCTGGGTGTTTTTTGGTTGGTTGTTTGTAGATGAGCCTGAATCCTGTGTCCTGTGTTCTGTGGGACAGACATCTGCGATCTCTGCTGAAAGTGCTGCTTCTGAATCATGCATTCATTCATTCAACACTACATTACCAAACATGTGAACAAACTACTGAACATGTATTAGGCACATGGATGCAGAAGGATGAATTCCCTAATTGACTTCTCCAGACTGTCTTCCTCAGGACATAGTTTAGTTATTTATTGATACCATGCTAAGTGTCAAACCCTCCTCAGTGGTGTTCAGGCAAAAAAAAAAAAGTTTCTTAACTTAGTTTAAGAAAAAGCAACCAGGTGCAGTGGTTCTCACACCTGTAATCACAGCATTTGGGGGAAGCCAAAGCAGGAGAATTGATTGAGCCCAGGAGTTCAAGATCAGCCTGGACAGCATAGCAAGACCTCATCTCTACAAAAAGTACAAAAATCAACTAGGTGTGGTGGTATACACTTGTAGTTCCAGCTATTTGGAAGGCTGAAGTGGGAGGACTGCCTAAGCCCAGGAGATTGAGGATGCAGTGAGCCATGATTGTACTACTGTATTCCAGCCTGTGTGGCAAAGTAAGACCCTATCTTAAGAAGGAAAGAAAGAGAGAGAGAGAGAGAGAAAGGAAGAGAGAGAGAAAGAGAAAGAGCTATACACTATATCTCTTAGAACTCTTCCCCACTTGGAGATTCAAAATAAACATTAATGCACTAAAGGATTTGAAAAGTCTCCCAACATAGAAACCCATTTATTTTTGTTTATGCATTTTTTCATATTTATTTTGAGACTAGAAGACTTGTCTCAAAAAAACATTTAAATAGAAGGGAAAGTAGTGATAATAATAAATATAAATTGTTCTTTCATTATGAGACTGATATGTTGCCTGCTGTGCTAAGTTCTTTCAAAAAGTATGATGGTGAAGAGAGAACTAGAGATGGGATAGTAATTCGAGCCTAAGCAGAGATCATTGAAAATGGGAAAAGGAAGGGTGGATGTCGCTGGAAGCTACCAGTCAGCTGGAGTCGCTGTGAAAGAATTCACCTAAGTCAGATCAGAGTAGAGAAGGATAAATTTATCAAGTGAGCTTCAAGAGAGCAGCAGCCCCCAGCTGGGGTTTGAGGTTGTTTTTATGTGGAAGCTGGCCTCTTTCCAGTTCCTGCCATGCAAATGAGGGATTGAAACATGGTAGTTCTGATTGGTTGCTGTTCAGCTCTGATTGTAGGCCACTCATTGATTAGTTGTAGGTTAACACAAGGTGGCTCTTGTATAAAATTTCTTCCACATTGGAGTTGGCTGATTGAAAGCACTCAGCTAAGTAGTGTAATAAGGCAGCAGTCCCCAACCTTTTTGGTATCAGGGATTGGTTCTGTGGAAGATAATTTTTTCACAGAAGGGGGATGGGGGTCGTAGGGGGCGATCATCAGCCATTAGACTCTCAGAAGGCACATGCAACCTAGATCCCTCACATGCACAGACCACGATAGGGTTCCTGCTCCTGTGAGAATCTAATGCTGCTGCTGATCTAACAGAAGATGGAGCTCAGGCAGTGATGCAAGTGATGGGGAACAGCTGTAATTTACCCCCCACTCACCTTCTGCTGTGCCACTGGTTCCTAACAGGTCATGGACCAGTACAGACTGCTGCTGGAGATTGGAGAACTTTGTAATAAGGGATATAAAAGACAGAGCCAATATCTTAGAAGTCTGATGGTTTGTATTCTAAAGAAGCTCCACAGGCATTTTCTTATCCTTTCTTACTCTTTTTAACAACAGCTTCCACCCACTAGTAATCAAGTCTTCCCACTGTGTGTCTTCTTTTTATAGTTTACCCTTCACCACTTGTAGCTACCTCCTGTGCGAAGTTCAGACATGGCTAGCAGCAGAGAAAAAGACAAGGCAGTGATTTGTACCTGAAATGAGGCTTGTTTCATGACTGATAAGTCAAGATTGTTTGAACACTGGGCAGTATCAAAATCATGACCCCGCCTCCCCACTAAAATTACAATGTGTGATCATTGTTATTCAACATGACAAAAAAACAGGCAACTTGTACTCAAATCATAAATCTGCATTTTAGTAAATTCAAATGGTCTGGTTCAGAAATGAATGTGTTATGTTGAATGGATGTTTCCAGTATAACAACAATGACAAAGCCATTTGGTGGATTCCTCATTCTCTGGCAAGACATTATTTTTATTGGCTTTAGGACAATTTCTATTAATAGATGTTCAGTTCTCATTGCAGATTCATGAGTCTGTGATTCTCCTTTTAATAATACTTTTGAGCATATTTTGAACTAAAATAGGGTTTCTTTTTTTCCAAGTAGGAGTTCAAATTCAGTGCAAGGCACCCACGGATGTTTTACGTAGAAGGGCATTAATAGATCAGCTCCTCATTCCCACTGCATTCGTGTTTAATTAAAAGATGAAGTGGGTGGCACAGCAATTGGGACTGTCTGGTGAGACTGATAAGAGGATGAGGTGCTAGACATCTTTCTGGACCAGATGTCAAGGAGCTCAGTGCTAGCCCTGGCTCTGCTTCTAATTTTCTATGCGGCCATTTGTCTACTGTAGATTTCTCTTTCTACATATATAAAAAGAGATGTGGAGCACATCAGTGATCCCCAACTGCTTCTTTGTGATAACTTCTTTGGTAAGAGTGAAATATTTCATGTACTTTCACCTGACAGTTGTGTATTTGAATCCCACAATGCTTGTGAATTAATTTTCATTCTGTGACTCATGACAGTACCTACATACATTTGAAAATTTGTGATACATATATATGTGTATTTGTTCTACTGGTAATATGGGGATCTCAAGTAGATGAGAGGACCCCTCCAATAAAATGCCTTTTCCATCCTGGGCTTCAGTGATCACAAGTGATCAACTGCCTTCCTAGATCCCTCTCAGTTACTACTTTCTTTGAATCTTTGAACCTTTGTTTCTGTGGAGAACAATGGGATAGTAATAACAGTCATAACACCAACTAGCAAAACACCTACTAGGAAAAATATGGTTTTAAAAAATCTGATCTCAGGAATTTTTCACAAAGCATTCATTCCTAAGAGATAATCCAAGACCAAAAGGGGTGAATATCCAAGGTCACTTAACTCATTTTAACTTTTTTTTTTTTTTGATGTCTGAACTGAATTTCCAATTCTTATCAAATTAGATTAACTAAATTCTGGATTTGTTTAACTATGTGATTGTTTTCTGGGGTGGAAGACCTAAGTGGGTTAAACACAAGATTAAGAGAGAGGAAGTTCATATTCTAATCCTGCCTTTGACAATGACTCTGGACTAGTTGCTATATAAACCAGGAAAAAATGTTTATCACTGATTATTTTAGTTTATATTACCTACTATTAATATGTGAATAGGATGAGCACAATTCACTTTCTGTTGGCCAGCATTGTTGTGAAAGGGATATTTTGCTATATCACATTTTCCTGTTATCAGAAATTTACCATAGGTCAAACATTTTTTAAAATTATGGGAAAAAAGAACCCATAAACACAGTGTAATCACTTTTTATTACTTAGAAAACCCTTCCATATCATGCTTACATTCTCTCATCTCAAATATAACTAAATTATTATGACTATACCACCTAATTAAAAATTTCAATTGCTATAAAGATAAACCAACCAGCTTTTACTGTATGTAGCTCTTGCAGTAGGAGATTCATTTAGGCTTGTGTATGTCAATGCTACACAGTTTGAGATAGTGACAAAAGGTCATTAACACATTGGATATGAGAGATGCACCTGTTCCTTTAAAAAAATAAAAATTATCTATAGTAATAAACTGGCCCTGGAGACTCAGAAAATGCCTCATATGCATATAGATGTTACAGGAGAGTGACCAAGTAGCAATATGTGATCCTCAGAAGATGTCTGGGTAGGAAGGAAAGAAATGTGCTCCGTTGTAGATTGGCAACTTTTTCCTCATAATTTTTCTTTTAATCCTATTGACATCTCTGGACACTGGAAGAATTTGAAAACAGAATCTGGGAAGTGAAACATATAAAAGAATATCTGGTTTCATGGCTTTTTTTTTTTTTTTTTTTCTTCCCCTGTTAACAGGAAACAATCCGTCTAATTTTTTTTTTTTTTCCCTTGAGTCAGTGGTGGAATCCGTAGTAGCCTTGGAGGTCTTGGAAGTTGGAATGACATTCAAAGGCCTCACTTGTGGCTTCCCAGACAGGATAGAAAAATGCTTCCATTGTGCGTCATATCATTGTTTAAATGTTTTTGATGAGTCACTTTAGTTTGATGCTTTTATTTTCTTTTTTTTTAACTATTGCAATCTTAGAAGAATATATATGCCATCAATTTCCTAGCTTATTATGTGTCTCAAAAATATTCTTTGTTTCTAAAACCTGGTTAAAATAATTTCAAAGCTAAAGTTTCTACTAATTGGTATAATATTTATCAATTATAACCTTATGTTTATCTATATCTCTCCACATTACCAAGTAATCATAAAGATTCCCTTACTTAGTGAATTTTAATGAAGATCAGGAATTTGAAGATCAGGAATTCAACATTTTGTTTTACTTATTTTAAGGACACTTAGAGAAAAAGCCCTGGAAATTGGTGTGGATTTACTTGACATTATAGTTTCTGAGACCATAACAAGAGGTCTTCCTTGTTAAACAGATTATGCCAACTGAATCTTCCAAGTGGTTGCCAGGACAACCTTTTCTTTCTTCCCAGTTTGGAGTTAATTGAGTGTTAACCTAGGTGTTGGGAAGAAAATGGCTCATTTTCAGAAAAAAAAAAAAAGCTGGGACTCAAAATATGCTAGTGTTGTCATTGAATTATCATTTGGTCTGTGCTGACTTTGATGCCCTATAAATATTTTTCAACACATCTATTTTGGTGTCTAAGTTCAGAATACCTGGTCAGAATTAGTCAAATGAATGTTTAGGTTCTCTGTCCTTGATATGACATCTGTATAAAGACAAGGGAAAACCTGTCAGAGGGGGCCAGACATGCTCACGGCTGAACCCAACTTAGTACAGCAGACGTTAGCCTCACTTGACTCATGCCCAAGCTATGGAGCTTTACCCAGGAGGCACATTAAGATGCACACCTTTTGTTCTAAATTTACTGTACCAAACTTTACCCAAAGAAATCCAGATTTGAAAATAATAATAAGCAAAGGAGCTCAGGTTCCATTGTTAGCCCAGAAGTGAGTCACCACTGCAGAATTTCTTCTGTCTACTGATTAGACCGGATATGGGCTGGGTGGCGCGGCAGGAAAGGCTGTTGCTCTCTGTATGTGTGAGTGAATAGTCACAAAATGTCACAATTTTAACATGTTAAAAACCAAGTCTTTCTCTTGGGCATCTGGAGAGATTTTTTTTTCAACACACCCTCCCAGTAGCAAAGGGAAAAAACTACATTTTTTTCCCTTCTAACCTGAGTTCACCCCCAGCTGTCATAGCTACGTGCTTCCCTGCATGGAGACTGGGACAACATTAAGTGTTGTGTTTGGTAGGGCTAATGTGATATGACATATCTGACATTTCTAGAAGCGTATTACATCTGAATCTTCCCTAGCCTGGCCAAACACAGTGTTCATATTCTGTGGCCACAAAGAAATCAGTGCCACACAACCAATACTACTTTTGCAATAAAGGGAATTACTTTCCTCTACAGCATGGGATGGGGACATAATTGAGGTAAACAAATAATTTATCTACCAAATCAAGGTACTCTTGAGAGTAAAAGGTAGCCCTATTAATAATCACACTAGGGCTGGGCACTGTGGCTTATGCCTGTAACTCTAGCACCTTGGGAGACTGAGGTGGGAAAATTGCTTGAGTCCAGAAGTTCGAGATCAGCCTTGGCAACATAGCAAGACTTCATCTCTACAAATCATCATCATCATCATTATCATACCAGAGCAACAAGTATGAACCACAGCTATTTCAAGCAAACCAGAATGTGTGATCACCAGAGGTGCAGCGTTAACTAAGAATAAGAAAAAGAATATACAGCATTTATTTAGAATTTACTAAAGGACAGCCACTCTGCTAAGCATGTTGTTGTAGATTATCATATTTTAAACTTGTAGAACTTGAAATCTAATTAGGTAAATATTATTTGCTAGGCCTGTATCTTTCAAACTTCTTTATGAATAATGGAAACATTTTACCGGCAATATCTTTCAAAGAACACCAACATGGAAAACCAGTAAAAAGTAGAACTACACTGGTCACAATTGGGATTCGGATCTAATCCTGAAGTCCCAACCTCCTCCTCCGCCCTGCCAAGGGCCTTCAGTCACCAATGTAGTACCCTGTGCTGTTGGGAATTCTGTGAATACCTTCCATTAGACATTGATACACTCTAACTCATTTAATCCTCACAACCTAATGATGTTTGTCATTAATGTCATAAGTGGGGAAAATCAGGCTAGGAAGGACTAAGTGACTTGCCTAAAATCATATAGCTAGTAGGTTCTAAAGCAAAGATTTGGCCAGGCACGGTGGCTCACACCTGTAATCCCAGCACTTCAGGAGGCCAAGCTGGGAGGATTGCTTAAGGCCAGGAGTTTGAGACCAACCTGGGCAACATAGCAGAGATCCTGTTTACCTGGGCAACATAGAGAGACCCTGTTTATACTCAAAAAAATAAAAAATTAAATTGAACTAAATTAAATAAACAAAAGCAAGGATTAGAACCTGAATCTGTCAGACTGCAAGTCCACAACTTTCCACTACCTCACCTGCCTGTGCTGAAACTGTCTTCTAGGCTGGTAATATTTAGGAACATATTTGATCTTTTCATCCAGGATTACCTGACCTGGACAATCTTGTGTCTCCTGCCAGGTTTGCTCTTAATTCTCCAAAGTCTTCAGAGACCTCACCCCAGAGCCTCCTCACCAGTCCTGTTTGACCAGATAGTACTAAAGGGTAACAATAGCAATAATAATAGTTAACATTTATGGTATTTATATGTGCTTGGCTGTATGCCAAACATTTTACATTGACTGTCCCATGTATTTCTCACAATGCTGTGAAGCAGATACTATTATTTGTATTGCCTCATTATTTGCACTGCACAGACTACGTAGTAAGATAAAACATCTAATAAGTGAGGAAGACATGATTTGTCTAGACTGCAATGAATGATTTTTTCCCCTTCTTAACACACATTGGTCCCTACTGGTAGTGAAACTGACACCTTGGCATTCCAGACTTTTTCAAATCCATGACAGTTATCACAGCTAACTAGGGTTCTGTTTTGACCTTACTCTTTTCTGATAAACTAACGCCTACCCAGCAGTAGTTATTGTCACTTGATGTGTTACACCTCCTGGGAAAACAAATGTGTACTGTAAAAGAAAAATTGGAGGCATGATAAAAATTTAAAGAGTTTATTTGAGTAAGAAGCAATTCATGAATTGGGAAACACCAGATAATAAGAGGTTTAGTATTCCAGTGACAAAACACCAGAGGCAAGTATTCATCGGGAAAATGCAAAAACAAAATAAAGAAGTTTTTTGATTGGTTTGCAATTGCAAAATTACCTTTTTTAAGGTACCTTGTTGGAAAGTCCCTGGTCACCTAATCATATATGAGGTGGCTGCCTAAAGTTAAGTTTTAGATCTGTCTAATGTAAGCATTTATCAGATATAAACCCAAGTTCACTTATGTTTGCAATTTAAGCAAGATTAAGGTTATTTTTAAGAGCTTTAGTTTTGTTTACATGGAAATTTTTCAGGCCTGGTCTCCATTTTATTTATATTTTATAATAAAAAATACATTGTAAATTGATAGATTATAATTGTATATATTTGTGCGGTACAAAATGATGTTATAACAGATGTATACAAGTGGGATGATTAAACCAAACTAATTAACATATCCATCACCTCAAATACTTATCATGTTTTGTGGTGAGAACATTTGAAATGTACTCTCTTAGCAATTTTGAAATACACAATACACAGTTACTAACTATAGTCACCGTGTTGTGCAATAGATCCCCAAAAATCTGATTCCTCCTGTTTGAGACTTTGGACCCTTTGACTAGCATCTCTCCATTCCCCTAACTCCACAGACAGTAACCACTGTTCTACTCTCTGCTTCTATGACTTCAATTGTTTTAGATTCCACATATACGTGCAAACGTGTGCTATATACTATATTTTCTTCGTCCATTCATCCACTGATGGATACTTAGGATGAGTATTGTTAATAATGCTGCAATGGACATGGGAGTGCTGATAGCTCTTGGAGATACTGATTTCATACCATTTGGCTAAATTCCCAGAAGAGGCATTGCTGGGTCATATGGTAATCCTATTTTTTATATCAAATTACTTATACTAAAGACCCTCCATTGGTTCTTTTTCTATTTATTTTATAAATGACTTAGATTTTTAAAATATGTAGAGCATCCTTATTAAATATATGGAAGATACAATGTTGGGAGTGAGAAACGGAAGACTAATATATTGAATGACAGATACTGATTCAGTAAGCAGGAACATTCTACTGAAACTAACAAGTTGGAATTAACAAGAATAGATAGAAAGCCACGTAGTCAGTTTCAAAAATTCAATAGCATAAGTATAGGATGAGAAAAAGCTGTAATTTTCACATTCAAAAAGATCCTACTGACTTTTCAATTAACCTAAAGCTTCATTCAATATCCTAAACTTCTCACTGATCACCAAGACACCATGTAGGCACTGTGGGACCTTACCATCTGATGCACTTGCAAGCGCAAACTCGTTGGTCTATAATGTGCAGCTGAAGGGAGAAAACATGTCCACTGACTGGATTTCATCGGGAGTAGACACAACACTCTGAGAAGGTCAGTCATATTTGATAAAATGGCCTGTGGAAGAGAAAGACTAGACCAGTGAGTGACAGAGAAACCAGGCTGTACAGAAATATTGAGTAACCACAGGATGTTTAGTCTAAAGAAGAAAAGATTATAGAACTTTGATGGTTATTTTTCAGCATTAGACACCTATTATGTGACTACAGGGAAGACTTAAGACGTTTTGGGGGGTTATTTCCGTTGGACCAATGGGGTGAAAGTTAGAGGGCCAGATTTGTTTTGATGTCTTCAAAAGTTTTCCTGCCAGCTTCAGGAAAGTTTGCCTCTAAGGATACCTCACCCCATGAGCAGTCCAGCAGAAGCTAATTGACTGCTTTTTTCCAGAAAAGTTACATTTTTTGTTTTGTTTGAAAGATGTGGGGTATAATTCAGGATTAGGTATAAAAGTGGTCATCATACAGGTAAAGTTTGGGCTTCCCTTTGGTCCCCATTTTGTCTGGTTTGAGATCAGGTCCCTTATTGATGTTGTGTGCTCCCCCTCCTCCCCTGTCAGTATCCCGCTACTGCCAATCTTTTTTTCATTTGTTAGTTCAACAAATCTTTATTGAGGTGTTCTGAGAAAAATTAATGTATATAACAAATTTATTCAATGAGTAAATAAATTAGTACCTAGAAGTGATATGAGGGCTAAATCAAATGTGTGTTCTTCCTTTAAAAAACACAAAATTTTGAATTAACACTAAATGCGTATAGAAAAGATAACAGAAAAATAGAAGAAAAACCCTACCAAATTAACAATCCAAAACTTTTTGTAATTCTATTAGTGGATAGTTTTCTTAAGGCAAACCCTCGATGAGCAAGCTGAAGATTGTGGGCTAGCTGAAGAATGCATCATTAAGCCATATGTGAAACTAGTTGACCATATGTGTTTTCATTGATTCACCTTTATTTTTCTTTTCTGTACAAAAAGGCACAAGTTTATTCACAATCATAGAGACAAAACATTAAATTTTTCATCATTAAATATACTGGCAGCTTTGATAAAGTTTGTCAAATTGAGGATATTCCTAACTTGTTGAGAGTTTTGTTTGTTTTTTATTGTTGTTCTGCTGTTGTTTTCTTTTCCTTTTATTTTTATTGCCTCATTATTCACAATAGCAAAAACATGGAGCCAATCGTGCTGCCTGTTGAAACTGGACTGGATTAAAAAATGTAGAAGCGGTCCCTTTTCTTCTTTATTCTTGTGGACAGAATCTGTTATTTGTTTTGTTAATGACGGCCATTCTTACTGGGGTTAGGTAGCCTCTCAGTGTGGTTTTGATTTGTATTTCCCCAATGATAAGTGAGGTT
>CAUYQG010117399.1:0-17202 GCA_963574415.1 Tarsius wallacei
GTGCTTAATAAATGGGGGAAAAACCCCCACTGAAGATCTCCTGAAGCTTATATTCTCCATTTATAAAGTAGAAATATCATTGATTCTCTGCTTATATAACAAAGTTGTTGTGAGGATCAAATGAAGAAACAAGATATAAAAGCCTTATTACACCAGACTATACCCAACTGCCTAAAGAAACAAGCTTTGCTAAGTTCAGGAAGTTTCTGTGCAATTTTGCAGTAATCCTGATAATAAAGTCTGCCTTAATGAATCCATAAAACAAAGCTTGCATGAAGTCAAACTGAAATTTGATGTATCTAATTTTCAGAGTTATACACATATTGTATGAAATAGCTGGTTGGGGATTCAGATTGTTTTTTCCCGATAAAACTAACTTTATTTTACACATTAAAGAATTCTTGAGTGTTTGACTGAAACTTCGTTTAAGTTTCTCCAACCAAGCTGCAGAAAATTGCTCTAGTCAAAACAAATGATTCCAATTCTATCTGAAAACAGAGAAAGGGGGGCGGGTCAAGAAAGGAGAAAGGCATACCTTAATTCAGTGTGTTATTAAAAATTATTCTAAAAGACTAATCTATTCAGTATTAGGTCTGGCAAATTAATGGATCAATTTTCTTTCTCTGAAAACTTCATTTGATTCATCCAATTCAGCAAGCATTTATATTAGCATTTATTAACTAATAACTATGTGCTAACACTCTATGCCAGGTGTTAGGGATACAGCAAAAATATAGCAATGTCCTTGCCCTCATGGTATCCATAACTGAGTTATTAATGCTCAGTACAAGAGATAGTACATCCTTTGTGGAGTACATCCTTTGTGGAGTACAGAAAAGATAACAGACCCCCTTCCCCATTGTCTAGTATTTCTGGTTAATGTTGGGGTCTCATGAATTTAGTCTGTTTCCCAATCTCTCTCTCTCTCTCTCTCTCTCTCTCTCTCTCTCCCCCCCTCCGCATCCCCCCTCCCCGCAAGACACACCACACACACACACACACACACACACACACACACACACACACACACACACACTAGTTTGAATCTGAAGTAAACCAAACAATTTCTGTAAACCTTTAGCAGTGGAAAATTCCATACACCACTGCAACGCAGAAGCAGTTGGCAACTTGAGAGATGAACTAAGTCAGGAGTTGAAGTAAAAGACTAGTAAAATCCTTCAGCAGAATAACTAGCCTGGGGAGATCCACCGAAAATCCTGCCAATAGCCAGAGCCCAGTGCTCTTGACAGCAGGTGGACATTCCGAAGAGTATCTGGGAAGGAAGCCAGCCTCCTAAAGTAGTTCATAACAGCACCCTTCCTGACATGACTACTTGAAAAGCAGCCAGAGTGAGAAAGCTCAAAGGGTATCCTTAAAGTCTAAGATAACATGGCTGGGCCCTTTTGGTGCCTATCTGACTCTGAAATCAAGGACAATTAAGAAAAGAAGACAAGGTGAATGGGAACCATCTAATATTTTCTGAGCACCAAGTAAATAAAATTATTTTAGTATTATCATTCAAAATATTTTTGAGTATTCTTTCTTGAACCTGAGATAGAAACATTCTTCTATGGCTAATCCTCTTATGTGTGACTATTTGCTTACAAGTCTGGTATAGCATTAAGTATTTGTTTAGGATTTTCTAGTTTTAAACATTAAATTGATTATGAGACTCATATCTTTCTCTCTTTACAAAAATATATTTTAGCTTGTAAAATTAGAAGAGTCTTGTGGTTACCCTCTCTCAAAAATATGCTATTATCAGTTGATGGTGTTTTCAGAAATTAATACTGCTTAAAATAATGAAAGTGAAGTATAGTGTATTAGATATTCAGAACAACAATGTGTAGAGGCAGGTATGACTTCCCCAATTTACAAATAAGGAAACAGTGTCTGAATGGATAAGGAATTTTATTAACATCGCTCAGAGTCAGTACTTAAACCAGAAACTCTGATTCTAGGGTACCACTTTGTAACCCTTGTTGCTCTTCTCATTCTATAAGTAACCAGGTAATCTTTCACAAAGACTTATTAACCTGCCTCACCTAGCCCATTGTGACATGAACCTGACTGTATCAGTTTCTCCCCATTCTAGGAGGGTTTATTGATATCCTGTTACCATCTCAAAAGCACATGGTACTCTCAAAGGGAGCAGATATTTATTCTTATTTTTTATTTTTGAGAATATGTTGTTACAGCATGTTTCTTTTATAGTTGTATAAATTTAAGAGGTACACGTGCAGGTCTGTTATATAGACATATTGTATAGTGGGGAATTCTGAGCTGTTAGCGTACCCATCATCCAAATATTGTACATTGTACTCATTAAGTAATTTCTCATCACTCACCTTCTCCTACCCTTCCACCCTTCCGAGTCTCCTGTGTTTATTATTCCATAGTCTATATCCATGTATACCAAATTTTTAGCCAAAGGGAGCAGACATTTAAATAGCAGATGCTCTTTTTGTATTCACAAGAAGCCAGAAAATTAGAAGCAGCTACGCATCAGCCCGTAAACCTCTTTAGGCAAAGACCTGTTCCATGGATTCAATGTTCCTAGCAATTAGCACTGTGCCTGGCATGTAATAAATCCTAAAGAAATGTTTGCTGAAAAATAAAGGAAGGTTTTTCCTCTAAAGAAATGGTAGCATTTACAACTGCTCCCAGTATCTCATCCCTGGAACAGTGATCCAATGCTGTGCTAAGAACAGAGGTAAACCATCCCTGCTTTATACTTACCATACACCCTTCCTGGGCTCCAGTGACAATGGGGGTCATTTCCAGGTAAACAATATTGTGACCCTAATAGACTGCACACCATTGACATTTATCCAAGCTCTATTAGAAGATGCCCTAAAGCTTGAACTTCCTTAGTTTATAAACCACCAAGAGCTTCTAGTTCAGGTCTGTCTATTTAAAGTATCTTGGGTATACAGCAGGTGGTCTCTTCAAACTAATTCCCCCGTAGTGTGGAAATGGATAACTCGGCAGGAAGGCAGCCTTTGTCTCTTGGATGTGCAGAATCCTTTTTATAGTCCAGTGATCTTCCCAGTTGTTGTTAAAGCTTCACACATGTTCATAATGAACAAATAAAATGAGGTTGCTACTGTCACCATTAGTACTGCTGAGGACTGGGAATGCATTTGTCCTGACAGAAGCCACCAAAGTAAAAACAGCAACAACTATCTTACACTTACAGAATGCTTCAGTCAAATCTCATTTTGATTATCACAACCACTTTGTGAGGTGAATCTCACAGTTTGCAGATGAGCAAACTGTGAGATTCAGTAACTCAATAACTCCCCAAGGCCTCATTGGTAATAAATGACAGGTTTAAGACTAAAAGCTGGTCTCTGGGTCTAGCTTCTAGCCCTACTCCCTCTGTGCATGGCTTCCGCTTGTCTGACTGTGGTGAGACAGCTGGATGAGGTGGTGACTGTGGAGGGGCACACTGTTCAACAGCTCACATCAGGAAGGGCATTCCCATGGCCTCATGCTGTAATCTAATCCACGTCTCTTATTGTTTTCTTCTCCCAGAATCAAGGTAGGCCATCTGAGTCTTGAAGACATGAGCAGTTGAGCAGCTTTAATCCTTGCAAATTACTCATAACTGCATTAAACAACTCTAGCCTTCTCTCAGGAGGCAATGCCTCCTTTCCTGTGTGAATGGTGGAATGAATAAATTTGTATTTGAGTCTCTTTACTCACCCTTAACAAATTGTAAAGGAAACAACTGTAGGGCAGAGCCCCCTCTCACTATATAGTGTGTGGTGTTCTCACCCTTGCCCTTGTTCCATCCAAGTGTCCATCAGTGGCTCAGAGTCTTGAGACACTACTGATGGATGAGGTCACTGATAGTCTTAAAAATTGTAGCAGTTTAGGAATTGAGCATCACTTTCCTGAGCACCAAGACACTACAAACTTGTGAGAGACCCCAAAGGTCCATTTAGTGGTGGCCTAGCAAGTGAGAAGTTTCATCCCAGTGCTAAAGATCCCAAAATATGGCCATCTGTGGCTCATTACTCTTTGACTTGGTAGAGACATCAATTCATAATAGATTGAGTAACACTGTACCAAGGGGCTCTAGGAGTAGGCACAGGTTTCCATTTTACTTGGTACCCAGAAAGGGGTTATAATTTTCACAATCTATGAACAAGAATAGGTGGTAAACTGCATGCAAAAATAATGGAGGAATTGACAGTCATTACCAAGAGCCAACCTTTTAGATCTGTCGGTTCTCTCAGACCCTAACATATCTTGAGGAAGGTGCAGTTATTATTCTTATTTTACTTGTGAGAAAATTGATCCCAAAAAGGTTAATAACTTTCACAATAATGCATAGCTAATTGGTGATAGAACCAGGATTTTGACACTATTATCATAACCCGAATCTTGTACACGTTTTTACTATTATCACTCATCTTATCCAACTGAAAGGAAGTGCCAAAACCCCAAAACGAGTGCATCTAGCCAGATATAACTGGATTTACATACCTAAGAATGTGGAGGAAAAAAAATTGTCTAAAAAGGGGGCAGGGCAGGGTCAGGCAAGGGCCAGGGTAGAACTAGCTAAAAGGAATAGCTCATGAAGCTCTTCTAAAATGTTTGCCTAGGAGTTGAATTTCAGTGGTTTACTTCTGTTACAGAAGAAAATACCCCCAAATACATAAATACATAAATAAAATAAAATAACTTGTAATTTAAAAAGCATTTATCAGACACCTATTTCATGCAAAGCAAGACAGAATAAATGAAGTATTGCATCCTTAATGTTGTTCTCTACCTCAGCATTATCATGCTTAATTTACTCATCGGTGTCCTATTCTGGAAGCAAGTTTTTTTAGGTGCTGTCTCATTCAAAACTATTTGCCAGATATCTATTAAAGTCTTGTGTATACAGAAGGTAGAATGATACATCTGCAGTCTGGAAACGGAGAGGAGTGAGGCATCCCAACTCTCTCCTTAATATTGCCGAAAGGAGCTTACAGTGCAATAGAAGATAAGACCAACATACACCTAACTAATACAGTAGGTGAAGGGAAGAACAAGAATAAGAACAAGAAGGAGGACAGTTAAAAAACTGAGGAGGACTTCATTCTGAAGGAGGACTTTGGTGTTACCATAGGCATCGTGATGTAATGGAAATAAAATGGCTACACAGAGATCCAGGGTTGAATCCCAGCTCGGTATGAGACTTGTTACCTAGTAGCTCTCTGGCATTGGTGAAGTGAGTTAATCTCTCTGAACCTCTGTTTCCTCATCTGTAAAATAATACACCTACCTCAGAATTTTTTTGGAAAAATAATATAATCTGTAAGATACATAGTACAGATCCTAACCCGTTACATGTGCTCAGTAAATGTGAATTCCCCTTTAGAAAATATAAAGATTTGAGCACTTGAAAATCTCATATGACTGTCCTCCTGAGGCTAGTAATCAGAAAAGTGTTAGGGATTTGACTGAAAAATGTTACAAAGGGAAAGGCATAGATATGAGTAAAATATTTGAGGAAGGGAGAGGGAGTTAATATTGAATGAATATGGTAGTGTTAGGTTTTTCTGTTTTAACTTGATGAAAAGTTTAATTTTCAACACTTTCGTGAAACATAAAGAAGATATATTTCACAATTTATGTATCTGATTTCCTGCTTATTTCTAGAGTGTTTCTAACTATAAACTTATCTCTGAGAAGTTAGAGCTCCCCCACCATAAACATACCATTTATATTTGTCAACCCAGATCTTGTTTTTACTCTGATGAAGTTGCTTGTACCTACATTTTATTTTTTCAAAAAGAGCAAAGAGAGAGATAGGCACATTTGACACAGGATTTGTAATTAAGATGATCCTTCAAGTAGGGAAGTTGAAAACAGGATGAATTTAATTAAGGCAAATGAATATAAATCATTCATAGTGGAGAATGTAAATACCATTGAATATGATGCAGACCATTTCAAAAAGAATGGCAGAAGACATTTTAGGTATCTAATGAGCCATGCGACAAGGTGACTATAATTTATCATTATGGCAAGTATCTGGTGATATATACCATGTGACCACTCCAAGAGCCTAACAAAGTGCTGATTGTATATAAGTTAAATGTCAGAGAATTGTTTTGTATATAAGTTGTGTCAGAAAGTTTTTTCCAATGTGTGACATGGTCGAGTGGGAAGATCACCTAGAGAACAATAAAAATAGCAGAGGGATTTGCAAGTGGTAGTGATTTGACAGAAATAAAGCCTTGGAATTAAGAATATTTGGTCAGGAATAAAGGCATACTAGAGGAGATGCATGTTGTCTTTCTTCATTGAAAAAATAAACAGTGAAAATGGGCAATTTCAGGATCAGTAACCATTTTATAATTGAATTCATCTTATGATTCTGCTCACTCATTCATGTTTCACTATTTACGCAATGCTTATTGAGCACTTATTATTATTATTATTATTATTTTTTGAGTTGGAGTCTCACTCCGTCGCCCAGACTGGAGTGCAGTGGCTGCTCCCGGCCACCGCAGCCTCGACCTGCTGGACTCTGGCGATCCTTCTGCCTCAGCCTTCTGAGCAGCTGGAATTATAGGCACGTGCTACCACGCCCAGCTGATTTTTTTTTTTTTTTTTTTGATTTATTGTAGAGATGAGGTCTTGCCAAGTTGCCCAGGTGGGTCTCGAACCCGCGGGCTCAGGCAATCCACTCACCTCAGCCTCCCAAGGCGCGGGATTACAGGCTGAGCCACCAAGCCGGGCTGAGCACTTATTATTAAATGATTTCTTGCATGTTGGACACTAAGTTAAGAATAGGATATTGCAAGAGGAGTGAGTAGTAGCTTCGGTTACCCAGAACAGCCCTCAGAGAACTCAAGCTAATGGGGAAGATAACTACAAATTGGTAGTAAGTGCAACAAAGTAGTAAAGTGGTTAAATGAGAGTTAGGACTGGCATTGAATACTAAGAAAGGACAGTTGGAGGGCGGGATTTTATGCTTTGTCATGGGTTGTGAAGTCATCAAAGTTGCAAAGGAGAGCCTTCTGTCTCTCTGAATGGGAGACTTAGTGGTGCTCAGGGGTGACATGTGGTATTTAGCAAGCAGCAATGAGAAGCTGGATCAGAAGCAGCTAAGAGTTTCTGTTCTGTGCCCCAGACCATATCGTTTTCTTCTCTGTCAAATGCTGATGGAGGCTGTAGGATTTTTATGCCAAACTTTGACCACACTTCCACGTCCAATGCTCTGCTAGCCTTTGATAAGTGTGCACGCATACACCAAGATCCCTGCTTAGAACCAAAAAGCTGGACAAGGCTAAATATCGAATGATAGGGAATTGTTAAATAAATTAGTCTGACCTATGCAATACAACCAAGGGTATTCAGAAAAATGACGTGTGTTTGGTATAAGGTAGGAAAAGATCCAAGTTATGCTGTTCAAAAGAGAGAAAAGTCTTATCACAACAGTTACGATGTGTATGTATGTGGCATACTCACAAACTCGCACACACATATGTAGCACACAACCATACACGTACCTTTATGGTAAGTTGCAGGAAAGGGCAGCAGTGAGATAGAAGAAAGAAGGTGGGAGAATGCAGAAGAGACAAGAGGGACTCAGGTTTTGTCTTGTGTTTTTCTATGTAGTTTAAATTTTTCAACATCCATGACTTCATTTTGTAATTTAAAAAAATAAATAAGAGAATGCCCATGAAGCACTGAGCATAGCACCTGCCATGTGTCCAATAATAAATGTAAATTGATGCCTTTAGGGTGACAAGGAAATATGACTTGCTCAAAATGATTTAAATCTGCATACAGTGTCTTATCAATGGTTATAAATAAGTGTTTTCTCTCTATAGTAAAATGGAATGAAATAAATTTTCTTAAATTATGAACAATAAATATTAGGTTAAACATGGTTAAATATGTATTGTACTTATTTAGCCATTTAGGATTTAATTATTCAAAGCTAAGCTTTAATAGGAAGCCTTCCAAATCTAGATAACACCAGACTTTGAGTAAGCACCATAAATTTTCAGGCAGCTATTATAGCTTTATCTTTAGAGTGCTAAACATAAAAATACTTAACATTCAGAGTTTATTATTCTGTTGCATATTTATTGTTGAAAACTAAGGTCAAATCTTTTAGAAAAGCTCACCCTACAATAACCAACAGATATTTAGTAAATTGAAATTAAATTGAATTTTATGGAACTTTTTGTTATAAACAATTTGAAACACTCTGTAAGAAGATCATCTTTTATTATATTCATTTAGTCATCCTTGTTTTCATGAAAAGTTGTGAATAAATAAAATTGAAAATCAAATTGTTTTTTGAAATGTATGAGGGCCTCTTAAAATTCTTCATGGTAAGTTTCTTTGTAATTGAAATAATCATTTGTAATTGGAATTAACATTTTAAAATTTATCTATAGATAAATTAAGCTTACTGAATTTTTCTAAAGAAAGACATTGATTGTTATGTCAAAGAAAAGATAGAAAATTTTCCAGGTTGTGATGAAAAAATATGGAAACTTGAAAAGCGATTTCTTTTTACATGCTTAGTGTGTTAATAAGTATTTTACAGTACTTTATTATTTTTTTATTTATGCTTTATTTATTTGTATTGCATTAACATAGCAAAAATATTTTTCCTGTGAAGAATTAGTAATGACAAAATACCTATATTTCTTGGATTGTTTTAATCCATATATTTTTCAAGTTTCTAAATATATTTAGTATGACAGTATTTTATGCCCCATTTTTAATCCCAATGTCCTGGAAAGTTTATTTAAATATATTGTGCATCTCAGAATTAATGAAGTCTTCCATGAGACACAACTTAGGATTGATGGCAGTAATAAACTTCTAGTATCACCCCTTACACACACGGGGTGGGGAGGGGTGACTTAGTTAATTTAAATGGCATTTCATACACAATTCAACAGCAAACACTTGATTCTCTGGTCTATCAGTCTGAGAGTAACTGGAGACTTTCTTCAGAACTCCATAGTATTGGAAATTCCATGGAACTCTTTTTTCTCTCTTTTAAAAAAAAATATAAATTAAGTCTTTTATTTTTGATATAATTGTAGTACAGGGAAATCTTCTGTGTACCCTTTACTTGGTTTCCTTCAATAGCAACATTTTGCAAAACTATAGCATGTTATCACAACCAGGGTATTGACATTGACACAAACCATTAATCTTATTCAGTTTTTCCCAGTTGTTCTCATTTGTTTGTGTTTAATTCTATGTAATTTTATCACGTGTGGTTACCCATATCCACCACTATAGGCAAAATAGAGAACATTTCTGTCACCAGAAGGATATTGTATGTTGTCTGTTTATTGCCATATCTCCCTCCCTTTCTCCCCATGCTCCTCCCATCCTCCTTCACTCCCTCTCATCCCTTTCTTTCCCCCACTACCATGGACTTTTCACACGTTGGGAATTTGATGGTGGTGTATTTTCTAGCTAACTTCTGGAAGGTAACTGATTCTTCATTTTGCTCTGACAAGCGTCTGTTAATAAATAATGGTAAACAAGCATTCCCTTAAGTTGTGCATCTCCCTGCTGTTTGGCAAAGGAACCAACAACAGTAGTGAGGGTCTGCCTTAACTGTGCAGCATCTCTAACTCTCGGAAGGCACAGAAGCAAATTTGCTATCTTTGTTTCCATTTCCAGATTACGCTCGATTTGAGGCCAAAATCCATGACCTACGAGAGCAGATGATGAACCACAGCATGAGCTCCGGGTCCGGGTCCCTGCGAACCAATCAGAAACGCTCCCTGTATGTCAGGTAGGAAATGGGGTCTGTCTTACTCTGTCCGCACTTTGGGAACAATCCAGCTAGAGGAAACAAAGGCAATATCTTGTAGCAACGGAAGATGTGTTCTAATTAGGCCATGCTCATTACGATGCTACTGAAAGACCTTACATTTAACAATTTGGAAGAAATTTTTGCAATGTTATGAGGTTAAATTACTTTAAGTTCCCTGTTTTTTTAATCATTATTCTTCAATAATGTTATGATCCAGGGTAAAGTTCTCAGTGTAGATTGCAATAAAAATAATGAGAAGAACCTTTTTCATT
Source organism: Tarsius wallacei (assembly GCA_963574415.1). Classification (NCBI taxonomy): domain Eukaryota; kingdom Metazoa; phylum Chordata; class Mammalia; order Primates; family Tarsiidae; genus Tarsius; species Tarsius wallacei. The sequence continues at coordinate 10,078 of CAUYQG010117399.1, forward strand.
TCATTTAAATTTCTTAAATTGAAAACATGGACCAAAGTTCAGGACATTTGCTCACCATCAATATGAAAACAAAATATGCCTGTATCGTTTCCCAACCTGCCTGACACTGATTGCATTAATTCTGGTGTATTGATTTGAAATCAGCAGTATTCTTCTAAAAAGTTGTGATTTTTTTGTTTTGTTTTTTTCTAACATGTCTTAGTGGAAAGACTTTATTCTGTGTTATCTTGTTACCAATTGTTTCTCAGACCATAAAAGTTACTTGTTTCTTATTTGGTAAAACTCATTAAATTTACCAGAAAAAAAATCATTGATTGAACTCAAAATGCCTTCCAGTCTTTCATCCCTTAAGCTTCTCCTTGGGTAAGATCCATCAACATGATTACATGCTATTCTTCCTAGATAAGTCTCCTGTATTACTTCTAAATTTCATCAGTGCTGACTGTACTTTAAAAAATAATATAGGTACTAACAGCCAAAAGGGGAAAGGATGCCTAATTAATGGTTAAAATGAATCTATGTATCACACGAAGGAACCATGACCATCCTCATTGTATTCTTCACTCCTGCTCTGGCCCAGAATCCAATCTGACTCCCACCTGAGGTCACCACTTGTCTTCCCTACCTGAAATTTCCCTTTCTTATCCTGGAATGAGGTACACGTTACTGATACTAAATGAGGTACTTGCGTTGAACTTTTCCCATTGGTTCCACTTTGGCTGTAAAGTTACGTTTGGTGTATATTAGGTACACACAGAAGGGAGAGGAAAGAAGCAGGATTCTAGCAGGCATAGGTTCTCAAGGACCTTAATTTGCTGGCTGATCTGACAAGCATAGAGTCCATCCCTATTCCAGGGAATTCCAGTACTTCAGAAGCCCTGACATGAAAAACAAACAATTAACTTTCTAAGTTTGGCCAACTGCATTTCAGAAGATTACTGTGATATACTTCATTGCAATTTGTGAAAGGAACTGCTGAGAACCACCCTTGAATATGTTTTGTAGTGACATCACAAATATGATGGAAAGCTGACAATTCCACCTGTGCCTATTTCTATTCTCCTTACTTGTGTTACATTGCTTGTCTTTGTGATATAAAATATTTTTAAATCTTGAAAGGATCTTAGTCTTGTTTAGCAAACTAGGAAAAGCCAAGTGAATTAATAGGATAGAGATTAATTGGTTAATGCAACTGAAATGGTTATATAAAATAAAACTAGAAGGAAAAATTACCAAATTGTTGGTTTCTTATTAAAAATAGAACATATACAAATGTTGTTAATGTACTAGAGGAAACTTACTGAAATATATTGATAACAGCTATTTAGTTGTGGAGATGTGCTATGATTATACAGAGGGCGCCAACAAAATGTATACATATTTTAAGAAAGGAAAAAAAATGTTTTAAAATTGTAGTACTCAATATATACCAATAACAAAAGATGAATACAAGTCACGTTTGACTTCTGCAATTGCAAGAGGTGCTCAAAGCAGTTACCATCAGCGTCCAGACACTTTTGATTACAGTGAACTACTGCAGGACTTATTGCTGTACAAGGCCTCCAGGATCTTCCCTTGTGTATATTGCACACAGTACCATGCATCTCAAACTTATTATAAACGTGTGAATATGGAGGTTCTGTTGTGCAATCATGCCTCCATTATTGTCATACTTCCATAACATTCTCAAATTTCAAATACCACTTCAAAATGGTCTTGAGTTCCTCGAATGACAGTTGTGCTTTTGCCATTTTCTTTGTCTGTCCTGCCTGTCACATTGTGATGCTAGCATTCATTTCATTAATGCTATCTTTTAAGCAAACATCATACTACACATGCTACCATAATTTAATTTAACTTCAAAAAGTAATATATAGATAACATTGCTTAAAATGTGTATACATACATTTTTTTGGCACCCCAGGTATTATATAAAACTGATATACTTGTTTGAAAGAGTAGTGTTGATTAGAATCAAATTTTATGCTCTAAAATGGTGAAGTATAACATATAGAAGAGACAGACTTAAAGTAACAAAGTAATAGAGATTACATTGAAAGGAGGAATCTCTTTTTAATAAGACTCAAAAATAATTGAGACTTCATGGGAAATTCACCAAATGAAATATTTACAATTACACAAATATGATTTTTGACTTCTAAATATTCAATTATTAATACTTTTTTAGAGGGCTGACCTCAGCAACTAAATGACTCTAAGAGGCACAGAGTTAGAAGAAATATGGGCCATTCACACAGTAAAACCAGAGGAAAGAACTCACAAGAGCCCCTGGACTTATTCTCATGCAATGTGGTAAAATAGAACCCCCCCACTCCACACACACACCAAAAAAAAGCAAGAACATGAAATTAGGTAAGGCTCAAGTGAAATTCTTGCCAAAAAGGATTCATGAGGTTTGTATCTTTGTCTTTTATTTTTAATATACCAATTTGGCTATAGGATTTTTACAGAGATGCTTGCTTTATCTAGAGTGCTTGATTATAGGACCAGTGTCAATTGTGCTTATTTTAGAAAGTCAACCACCTGTACTTACTCTCTTAAGACAAATTAATAGCAAGATTTCCCTGATCACATAAATACAAGATGATGGTCATATCTCTAATCTGAGAATTACATCCTGGAGTATTATTTTTCTCATATTGCTTAGCTTTAAGTAACTCTAGGGCTGGAAGGAACCTTAGCTGTCACCAGGTCCACTGCTTAATTTACAGAAGAGAAAACTGAGGCCCCAAGAGAGAAGACACTTGCCTGGGATCCCACAGCTATTTGTGGCCAAGTCAGGTCTCCTCCTCCAGTCCCCTGACCCTCCCCACATCAGCTCACTTCCCTAGGACTCAGCTTATGTGGTTGTCAGCTGTCCAATGCACTTTAGCTGTGAGTCCCGATCTGCTTCTATCAGCACAGTGCTGAACTCAGATTAAGGAACAGGTTAGCTGAGAGGAGACATTCAAGCACAAACTTCTTTGGGGTTTTTATACAGGATAAACTGTGCTATAGAGCATATAGGATTTCCTTGATTATTCATATTTTTCCATGAAGCCAAAACCGAAATATTAGAAAGGAAACAGCTTCCTTGTTCTGAGAGAAACAACTTAGCTGACTTAGTAAAACATTTACCTGCACCACAAAATCACTCTTCCTCTCAGAGTTACCTCCTATACCCTTCACACACATACACGCTCATACACACACTCCTAGCCCTAGTCCTGGGCCTGGCCATGTCAGAGAGGAATGATCCTCCCAGGTGGTAGCAATGTGTTTGCCTGAAATCTTGAAGGGAGGGAGAGGTAAATAACCCTGTCTCAGCCAACCCTATTTGTCAATCTAGTTGTAATTGTTTTCCTTCTTTGAATCTTTTGTGTGAGATGCTTGAAGTGCTTTGGTAGTGCTATGGAAATGCATTGATTGTTGCTAATGTTAATACTGTACATGTTCTATGGGAATGATTTGGATAGGTTTCATGTGTTATTTGTTTTGTTCATTTCCTGCATTGTGCAACATATAGTTGTAGAACTTCTAAAGTAAATAACGTTATAAACTTGAGTAAAATGTTTTTTCAAAATGATCCACAAGAGCATTATCAATTCTTCAAAGATAGATGTACTTAAGCTTCTGAGCTACTGAAATATGGATTTTATTGCATGTATTTCAAGCCCCCCTCCCATGTGGGTGGAGGAATAGGCAACTGCCTAGGTAGAGTGAGTTTATAAACTCATAAAGGTCTCCCTGCTTCTAAAATATGTCCTTCCCTTCTTACCTACCAACTGGTATAAGAGGGAAAAAGGCTTTTCCTGCTACTAATAGGAATGCACCTTTATATCTAGATGCTGCTAAGAAAGGTCAGAGATACAGGGGATTAAATTCACACAAAAGTGCAAATGTCTAAAGAGCAGTCCTTTCTTTTTATAGAAAGTAAAAGTACCCTGGACACCGGAAGAATGCAAAGGACAAGAAAGAAAGGCAAGTCAGTCCACCAATGGGGGAGGAGATAAAAGATCACAGGAAAGAATATAAATAACTCAGTCCATGTTTACTTGTTAATAAAAGATACTTATTTTGAGTGTTCAAGTGAATAACCTCTTTGATATGAATGTGGGTTTAAGATTCAATTGTTATGTTTTATTCATGCATTCATCAAGCATTCTTTGAGTGTATATTCTGTGCCAAGACCTTTAATGGACACTGAAGACTCAGCAGTAAACAGTCATGTTTCCTGTTCACTAGAAACTTATGTCTAGTGGGGGAGACAGATAAGGGGAAGATAATTAAATGCAATGTGATATGAAAAGACCTAAGTTAGCTCTAGAAAGACCTGAAATCTTGATTGCTTCCTAATAATACAAGAATATCTGGATTAATTCTTGAAGGTCTTGTATGGGTTAACTCAGAGCCTTTCAAATCTTTGGACCCAAAGTAAAAAATACTTTATCATGACTCAGTAAATATATTCACACAAAAAGCACAAAGAAAAATTTTGTTACATAGTACTAACACTTTCTATGTACTGTATATTTTGTTATTTTCCATTCTATTTGTTTTTCTCTTTTTAAAAAAATAAAGTCCACAACTCATTAACTTGATTTAATAACCAACTAATGGGTCATGATGTACAGCTTACTGATGGAGTAAATAAGATGAAGCTTCCAGGCAGATAACGGAACCAAGACGGGCAAAAGAGAGCATCTTCTCTATATTACATTTAGTGTCTCTAAAGTCCCTAGACTCTTGGTGTTCTAGCCAACTTAAGAATTATCCCTGAAACAGATGAGGAAGTAGGTGTGGAGGGAAGTAACTGTCAGATTCCTCCTTCTACGGATCAACCATTATGCTGTGTTTTATATACATTCTATATAATTCTTCCAGTAACCCTATGAGTCAGGGAATATTGCCTCATTTTACAGATGAAGAAATTGAAATTCAGAGAAGTTAAATGATTTCCCCCACAATTACAGAGGTAGACAACATGGCCACAAACATTTGGGTTCTGTTTGTGAGACAACTGTAGAACAGTGTTTAAGCATTCAGTGGCTAGATTCTGCCAGACAGAAAAACATGTCAATGGTGATCCGCCACAAACTAGCTCTGTGACCATGGGTAACTCAGTCTCTCTGGCCTTTCTTTATCTGTGAAGATAGGTATAGTAACAGGTTACCATAAAGTGATTGTGAGGATTAAATAAAACAGCGAATTTAAATACCTGGCACATGGAGGCAGTTGATAAATGTTGTTAATATTCATTATTTATTATAAAGGCTACCTTTTCCCTGCAGGGCAGAGAGACAGTAGAATTGGTGATGAGCAAGGTATTGTTTTCTCGTTAGTGAGATGCAGCCTCCCTTGTTTCATTACCTTCCTTCAGCAAGGGGAGGACAGACCTCCCAGCAACCTTTTAGATTTTTGCCTCTCTAGACACCATGAAGCCTAAAAGGTAAGGCCTGGATTCCATGGCTCTAGAATGCCTGGCTCTGTCAACTCTTTAGGCATTTGTCAGCCAAACAATAGTCTACCAGAAGGCAAAGCCGGAAAAGAATTCAGTAGAAGCCACAAATAAGAAAATAGACTCACTGTGTGTACAACTGCCCTGCCAGTTCCTTAGAGATGTCATCAGTGTCCCTAACCACTTGATTTTTTTCTACTTCCTCTCTGCGTTCTTCACCCTCTTCCAGCCCTTTGCCCACAGTTTTGTTCTGAATTTGAAAGACTTATTTTACAGTGGTTCGAAGTCCACATTTTACTCAAGCTTGTTTCTACCTAAGACAGTTTTTGCCTTAAAAGCTATAATATTTGACAAATACATTCAGGTCATAGCCTCTTGCTCCATTGTTTAACATAAGCCTTTATACCTTGATTCATTAGTACATTGATTCTTTTATTCAATAAGATGTTAAGGATACATAGATGATTAAAAGCAAGTTACTCATAGTCTAGATCTGTACTCAATTCAAATAGTATGCACACAATTATTGTAACTGTCATCTCCTGATACCTCACGTGTTATGTACCTTGCAGTTATTATCTACTTTTAATCTTTACAACATACCTGGAAGGCTGCCTACAGTGAAATTAGCCCAGAAGACCACTGGTATTTGAAACCCACCTGATAACAAAGTAACTACTCTAGTCCTTGTTAAGGTTTTATGGTAAAGCTGCTTGAAATAGAAACACTATTTCATATAGGATCTGTAAATTCCAATTAATGTCTTAATCTGTTATATCTTGAGTGCATTATTCCACAGTGCTTGGTACAAAGAAGACTCCTTAGTAAATATTTGTTGAATCAGTAAATGAATTAATCCTAAGATGATCTTTCCTATACAATGTGAAAGAAAATATTACAGTATCAGCCAAGATTCTTGAACAATATTATGGAAGTCCAGTACCAGCCTAGCTTACACCCAGTGCAGAGAGTCTGGTTGTATCCAGGACCCAGGCACTGCCTGCTGGTACTGGAATTTCCAGGAAACATCTGGCATTGAAAGGCCTTTCAGGCTACTTCATTTGTCCACTGAGTTCTGTGACTCTTTAAATTGAGGCCTAAATAGATTTAGACCAGCACCCACTTACATCCTCTTAGCAAGATTTGGGATAAGGGCAGGGCCCAGGGCAAACCTCATTCCCAACACAATTAGACTTTCTATTCCAGGGAACTAAGGATGAATGTTCTATCAAGGGCAGTCTTGAGACAGCCAATCCCACCCAGGACAGTTTACCCTTGAGCTTTTTCTGGGGGAAGGATGTTCCCACCCGATTGATTTTGGTGGGAGGGGAAAGCTTCATCATCATATAGGTAAGAGACTCTGGTCATTTTATTTTTCCTTGGACAGTAGCAAACGTATCTTTCTTTTTTTTTTTTTTTTTTTGAGTTGGAGTCTCACTCCGTCACCCAGACTGGAGTGCAGTGGCCGCTTCCGGTCACCGCAGCCTCGACTTGCTGGACTCCGGCGATCCTTCCGCCTCAGCCTTCCGAGTAGCCGGAACTACAGGCGTGCGCTACCACACCTGACTAATTTTTTTGATTTATTGTAGAGATGAGGTTTCGCTTGCCCAGGCGGGTCTCGAACCCGCGGGCTCAGGCAATCCACTCACCTCAGCCTCCCAAGGCGC
>CAUYQG010117402.1:0-40518 GCA_963574415.1 Tarsius wallacei
GCAATCCACTCACCTCAGCCTCCCAAAGGCATGGGATTACAGGCTGAGCCACCGAGCCTGGCTCTTTTTTTTTTAAGAGATGTGTTCTTAGCTGGGCTCGGTAGTTTTTTTTAAGAGATGTGTTCTTAGCCGGGCTTGGTGGTTTTTTTTAAGAGATGTGTTCTTAGCCGGGCTCGGTGGTTCAGCCTGTAATCCCACGCCTTGGGAGGCTGAGGTGAGGGGATTGCCTGAGCCCGCGGGTTGGAGACCCGCCTGGGCAACTTGGCGAGACCTCATCTCTACAATAAATAAAAAAATCAGCCGGGCATGGTGGCGCGGGCCTATAGTTCCAGCTACTTGGAAGGCTGAGGCGGAAGGATCGCCGGAGCCCAGCAGGTCGAGGCTGCGGTGGCCGGGAGCGGCCACTGCACTCCAGTCTGGGTGACAGAGTGAGACTCCCACTCAAAAAAAAAAAAAAAAAAGAGATGTGTTCTTGCTAAATTGCCCAGGCTGGACTTGAACTGCTGGCTTCAAGTGATCTTCCTGCCTCAGCCTTTCAAGTAGTTTTCTATTCTTAACTGGAATGTGACCAGGTCCATGGTCTATAAAGAACAATTACCAATAAATGATCCTGGGCTCTTGCTTCAGGGTAGGATGAATAAGGCCATGGCAGGCCAATGCTGCTGCTGACTACAACCAGAAGAACATAACAGATCACAGAAGTCATACTTTTAAAGGCATCAGTGAGCCACAGAAGTCACACAGACTAGTAGAACTGTATACCTCCAAAGTGGGGAGGCCGTAGTCTCCGCTACTTGGGAGGCTGAGGTAAGAGAATCATTTTAGCCCAGGAGTTTAAGGCTGCAGTGTGTGTTAGGTGCACCTGTGAATAGCCACTGCATAACATAGCAAGACCCCATCCCTAAAGACAATTTTTTAAATTTTTAAAAATTAAAAAGAGGACTGTGGTTCCTGAGAAAATGGAAGAAAGTGAGTTGACCCTGTGATCATCCTGGCATCCCACCTGGGAGTGCTTGTCAGATGGAGGCACAGGAAGGGGAACCTACCCAAAACAGGTGTTCTTGCTAAATTAGGAAGGCAGAGATTAGAATTGGGGAAAGACGGTTCTGCTCAAATTTGTGGGGTAAAGCTCTGGAGAGGAGGGAGCTACACAAAGAAAAATCTAAAAACACAAGAAAAGGTGCTCCCCGCCTCATTCTTACCCCCAGTTGTTTCTCATGATTCTTCCTGTTTCCTTATGCAAATATGTGCAAATACACATGTATATGATTAACTTCCCTACCGAAAGGAGGCATACGATATACACACTCTGTACCTTGCTCTGTCCCGATCAACAACACAGGCAGGATGTTGCTCCACTTACCAACCGAGTGGGTCCTCCCCTTTTCTGTCACCTTAATGCCACCCCTGGTTAGCAGCAGGGCACCAGGAATGAACTGCAGGCTGAGTCAGAAGCTATGGACACAACCTGGACAAGTTTACTTCCCAAATCGTGGTATTACCTTCTGTAAAATGAGAATCCTGGTACACTCCTTCCTCACAGGGTGGGGGTTTCATGCACGGATTAGATAAGAAGCATGGAAGTGTTCGGCAGAGGCCTACAAGGAGACCACTCCAATATCCTGAGGCTGCCCTCAGGACTCTGCCTCAGATGCCAGTTCCCGGCCCCTTTCCAGGAGCCATGATGGCCTTGTCATGTGCACTCTGCTAGACTTTAAGACCCATCTTAGTCAAGAAAAGTCACCCGAAAGAAGCTCCCGCCTGAGCTGCCTGTGAGCTACATGTGAGTACCACCGGCCACCCTGACATGCCACCATCTTTGCATTCTGCATACAATTGTTCCCCAGAGGAACCAAGACAGAGTGCTGCTGACAAGGAGGCTGCCCAGAAAGCCAGTCCCTGTCCACTATTACAAGGTCCCCAGCAGCCATCTGTGCTTTGCTCTGTGACACATGCTATGGGACAAGAGGACAGTACCAGGAGCAGCATGACACTGTTTGGGGCATGGAAATAAAAATCAAAGGAATAAAGCAAGAAGTGGGTTAGCTGGGCCCAGTGGCTCATGCCTGTAATTCCAGCACTTTGGGAGGGGGAGGCGAGAAGATTGCCTGAGCTCAGGGGTTCGAGACTAGCCTGAGCAACATGGTGAGGCCCGTCTCTAAAATAACTCAAAAAATTAGCAAGGCATGGTGGCGTGTGCCTGTGGTTCCAACTACCTGGAAGGCTGAGGCAGAAGGATCATATGAGCCCAGCAGGTTGAGGCTATGGTGGCCTCAAAAAAAAAAAAAAAGAAGAAGAAGAAGTAGGTCAATAGCAAGAATCAGAGAAAATATTCATACTTTGAGTTTATTTATTTATTTATTTATTTAAGTTGGAGTCTCACTCTGTCGCCCAGGCTGGAGTGCAGTGGCACACTCACAGCCAACACAGCCTCAACCTGCTGTACTAGGCGATCCCTTCGCCTCAACCTTCCAAGTAGTTGGAACTACAAGCATGCGCCACCATGGCCAGCTAATTTTTTGATTTATTGTAGACATGAGGTCTTGCCAAGTTGCCCAGGCTACTCTTGAACCCATGGACTCAGGCAATCCTCTCACCTCAGCCTCCCAAAGTGCTGGGATTGTAAGTGTGAGCCACCAAGCCCAGTGAATTTACTTTAATATGCTTCTAAAACTCAATCATTAACTGAAAATGTATGACCATCTCTGCTTCCTGCCTAAATACAGGGGAATGACAATGTTATCTATATTTTATTTATCTATCTATTTATTTATTTTTTGAGTTGGAGTCTTAGTCCATCACCTAGGCTGGAGTGCAGTGGCACGCTCATAGCCACCCCAGTATCAAACTGCCTCAGATGCCAGTTCCCTTCCCCTTTCCAGGAGCCATGATGGATGGCCTTGTCATGTGCACTCCACTAGACTTTAAGACCCATCTTAGTCAAGAAAAGTCACTCGAAAGAAGCTCCTGCCTGAGCTGCCTATGAGTTAGGTGCGAGTACCACCGGCCTCAGCCTTCCAAGTAGCTGAAATTACAGGTACACGATACTACGCCCAGCTAATTTTTACTTATTTATTTATTGTAGAGACGAGGTCTCACCATGTTGCCCAGGTTGGTCTTAAACCCGTGGGCTCAGGCAATCCTCTCGCCTCAGCCCCCTAAAGTGCTGGGATTACAGGCTTGAGTCACCTTGTCCGGTCTAGTTTATTGTTTTAAAGAACACATACCAATAAGTTTCTCTTTTTGTTGTTGTTTCCATTCTGTATGGAACTGCTAAGTCCACATTAACTCTCTGTATCCCTCCAACAATGCTTTAGACATGAAAGGCTTGATTACTTACCATGGTCATCGAGGAGAATATTCTCAGGTTTTAAGTCTCTATGAGGAAAGAAACAACAACAAAAACTCAATTAATCAGAAGTTGACACTGTGATTCCCACATACCCAGCAGAAACAACCACAGATGTCTCTGCAGCCATGAGCAACAGCCAGGATGGCAGAAAACAAAACTACTCTTCATAAGCCCTTCATGTAAGTGGACTTTTGTCGTCACACAGCAGGACAAGAATTCTACAAAATTCAACAAACAACTTGCATATGACGACAGTGTAAAATGAACTGCTTTGCATAGTTGTACAGATTTGAAGGCTTCTCAGTGATTAAATGTGCAGCCCAGTAGTAAGGAAAGCAATTAGTCCTTAATGAACTTGGCCCAATTTCTCTCACTATTAATGTATTTTATAGAATTTTAACAACCAAAAACATCCCATGTTAGAAAACCTCAAGCTGGGCACGGTGGCTCATGCCTTTAGAAGCTATAGAAGACTGAGGTGGGAGGATCACTTAAGCCCAGGAGTTCCAGACCAGCCTGAACAACATAGTGACACCCCCATCTCCAAGAAAACAAGAAAGAAGATCTCAGGGTGGGGGTCAAACAGACATAGATTCAAATCCTGACACTACCACTTACCAGCTGTGTGGTCTTAACCTCTCTGAGCCTACGTGTCCTCCCTATAAAATGGAGGTTCTCACTGCCCACCTCAAGGGGTTACTGCAGGGTTTGATTGAGACCACATCTCACAGAAAGAGCATGTACTAAACAGCGGTTACTGTTATTTGTAGCTCATTGTACAGGTAGAGGAATACCATGAACTTCTAATAAACTTAAATCATAGATTAAAATATCCTAAATGTAATATCTCAAATGACTTACTTGGGTTTTTTTTCTTCAAGAGAAAAACATTATTTTCAAACGATTTATATTTAACTCTGATTTTACACTTGGCCCTAACACAACAACCCAGCTTTCCTGAGCAACACCTGTCGCTCTTCTGACACATCACTAGAACCCAGGAAGGGGGTCTGAAGCCAGCAGAGAAGAACAAGAACCCTGGAAATAATGCGAGAATATCTGCAGAAGCAGACAGAGGGCTGTTCGGGAAAGCTCTTGAAGAACCAGAGTTCTCCCAGCACTCAGGCCAGTCACTGAGAAAGCGTCTTCAAGTCAGAAACCACATCCCCAGAATATGAGGAACATTCTGCCTAAGAGCTTGTGTGGATCTGAGTGTATGCACACTGACAGCTGCACTGACACACCTCCTGGGAAGATGCCCCGGGGAGCAGGCCCACAGCAGAGGATGGCAGCAGGGGCCCAGCAGAGGTGCCTACCTTCTGTACTGTGTGTATTTTTTAGCCAGATGCACTGGCTCCTGGGATGATGGCATTTTTGTGTTTTCTTTTATTCTTGTCTGCACTAAAAAAATTCCCAATAAATGTTATTAAAAACTAAGCCACCCTCCTAGGCAGGGACCTCCCACAGCCTCCTTGATACCCAGCCTTACACTAACATCCACAGAACACATTCCTGCCAGCTTGCATTAGATGCTTTGTAGGCCCTGAGAGCCACCACTGCTTGAAGTGTGGCCCCACAAGCCTCCTGACTCAGAGTCTGCATTGTTACCAAGCTCTCAGTGGGTCCCAGCCTTATTAAAGTGTGAGAACCTGCCCTCCAGTTCAATGCTCCACTGTCATAACCAACTGTAGGTGCTCTTGCTCTTAAAGAAAACACACTGTATGTAGTTATCAAAATAATAATAACAGTAGTAATATCAGCTAAGTCTTATTGAATGCTCGCTATGTGCCAAGATTTATACATTTTATATGCACTATCTGCTGTAATTTTCACAAAAATTCTGCAGAGTACGTATAGACAAGGCGCTACTCTTGAGGTGTACAGAAGCTAATCAGGTTACACAAATGCTAAGTGACATGCTAGGATAAGCCCCAAAGCCACTCCCACTCATACCCACCACCCACACACTGTACACTAGATAATCTATTAGTAAATGAGTGCCATAAGCATTTAACTACAAAGTGTTGTCATTTCTTGAACTTTCCCTCAGAAACTTTATTTCCCCAGGCTCTTAATGGACTGAATAGTCCTTTTCAAGCCATCTCCAGTTTGGGTCCTGGTTGTCATAGCAGAAGGCACAGGACGTAACTTCAGGACACTAGAACATCAGCTTCATCACTGCCCAGGTCACTCCAGCCCCTGGGGCTCAGTTTCTCAGCCGCCAAGTAAAACGTTTACTAAATGAACTTTTTTGGGGCTCCTTCTGGCTACATCTATCTAATTACAATCTTAAGCCAGGAAGACAAACTAGTACATATAAAAATCTCGGCACATAGCGAGCATTCAGTAAGACTTAGCTGATATTACTACTGTTATTATTATTTTGATAACTACATACAGTGTGTTTTCTTTAAGAGCAAGAGCACCTACAGTTGATTGCGACAGTGGAGCATTAGCTCCTGACCAGAGCTAAGGAGAAAAGGAAGGAACACTGTCTTCTTACCTTTTTATAATTAAAAACCCCCACAGAATTATCCCACTGGCTTGTATGTGACCTGTATATAATTTGTGGTGCTCTTGGGCTATTTAAAAGTCATCTTAGGCCAGGCTCGGTGGCTCAGCCTGTAAGCCCAGGCACTTTGGGAGGCCGAGGCAAGTGAACTGTCTGAGCCCAAGGGTTCAAGACCAGCCCAGGCAACTTGGCGAGACCTCGACTCTACAATAAATCAAAAATTAGCCAGGCAGGTGTGGTAGCGCGCCTGTAGTTCTGGCTATGTGGAAGGCTGAAGTGGAAGGACCGCCAGAGCATAGCAGGTTGATGCTGGGGTGGCCATGAGTGTGCCACTGTTCTCTAGCCTGGGCGACAGAGTGAGACTCCAACTCAAAAAAAAAGTACCCTCACACCTCTAGTGTTCTGGTTGGATAGCAGCTCATTGCACTGGCTTCAGACTCTTCTTGTTCTTTCCCATCTGGTTCCCATTTTCCAACCTGCTACTGGGTCTTGAATTATCATGAGATGGCAACATTGACGATAATCTCTGGAGAGGAGGCTCTGAACCACTACCTGGTGCACAGCTCACCAAAATACCTGCTACTCCCTGTTCCAGTCCACACCTGTCTGTACCTGCCATTCCAGTGATACGGCCTTGTGCATGGTGCCTTTTCCACTACTGCCTTATACTTCACCTGTTAGCCAGTTAGCCAGCCCCTCCTGGGCAACAAGACTGTGCAGACAAAAAGGGTCACACTGCACAAAAATGTCCATCCACTTTGCATCAACACTGTGGAAAGTCAGTTTGGCACACTTTGGGAATAATGCGAATAGAATAGTATGGGCTGGTTTAACTAGAACTAACTCTGGTTAAACCAGAACTTTAGTATGACCTAAATATTTAAACCACAATCTTGAAAAATAGCTCAAAAGATATCATGAGCATTGGGGAGGAGAAGAGAGGAAAGCAAAGACAAAAACAGTCATCTTAGCTCACTCCTGGGTGTCCTCTTAAAGTCTCGACTAGCCTCAGGACAAGACTGGTCAGAGGCCCCTTCCCATAAGCTGAACTGCCTCAGAGAGTCCTCAGGAAATGGGCTTGTTAGGTACTATTGTGTCTAAAGAACCAGAGAAAGAGGCAGAAATGTCCAATCTGGAAAAATGTGGTTCATACACTGATGAACAGCTCTTATAAACATTAAAATCTGCCATTCTTTCTTTAAATTAATTGTTTTGTTTTTTTAGTTAGGGGTCTCACTCTGTCACCCAGGCTGAAGTGCAGTGGCACCCTCACGGCCATTGCAGCCTTGACCTGCAGGTGATCCTTCTGCTTCAGCCTTCCAAGTAGCTGGAACTACAGGCACACGCCACTACACCCAGCTATTTTTTTTTATTTACTGTAGAAACAAGGCCTTGCCAAGTTGCCCAGACTGGTCTCGAACCCCTGGTTTCAGGCAATCCTGTCGCCTCGGCCTCCCAAAGTGCTGGGATTACAGGCTTGAGCCACCACGCCCAGCCTCTTTAAATTAATTTTTTAAGTTTCAGAAAAGGAAGAAAACAAAGGAGCCTATCCTTCAAAGCACTTACCATAAATTGTAACGATAACTTAATTTATGGGTTCACTGGCACACTGCCCTCTCCTCAGAGGGTTTTCCTAGCATGCAGCTCAGGACCTGGTATACATCTGGGACTCAATACATTTGAATGAATGAATGAAACTTTTGACTACTAATGAAACTAATATAAGAGCAGTAATTTGTACTGTCTAACAGCCTGTATGACTCAACTTGCTCTTAAAAACCTGATAGGTCCCCACTATTTTGCACACCAAACTCCCTTCTCCATCTTACAACGAGGAAGATGTCATCTGCTTTTCAGTCCACAATTCATTCACTGAAAAAAGAGATCCAATGCACAACTTAACATCCATTTCTCTTAGTGAAATTTCTAATATTTTATCTTAATTATCTCCAACTGTAGCATTCCAGATGGTGAAAATTTCATGGTTTACCTCTTATTGAATAAATTAAGAGTCAAGTTTCTTTGGAAATAAAACACATCGATCAAACTGTCAGCGAAGAGTTAAGGTTTCCCTTTTTGTTATAGAAAAGAACAGAACACTATATACTATATGTACAACTATCTTGCTTATCTGTAAATGGATGTGATCCTTACCTCACAAGGCCACTGGGAAGATGAAAAGATAATGTACGCCAAAGTGCTCTGAAAATGTTTTATGTCCTACATATGAATGTGATTAGTACATATTTTGACCATGCCTAGCAGCATTTTTGTTATTCACATCATGTTGGGTAGTCTTCCTTAAATACAGTGATACATGAAAACAAAGGAAAAGGGCATGTACCACAAGATTGATTGGTTCATCTCCATGAGCTCAAATTATGGTGGAAATAATCCTGACTGAGCAATTACTTTTTGGTTGTTAACACTAACAAATGCTGTCTAGCCACATGTGGCAAGCCAGTTCCACCTCACAAAAAAGGGCAGATGGTGAACACACCCAGCTCACACATCAAGCTCATAGAGAGGTCAGGATATCAACAGTCTTAGACATGCTGTTTGCAGAAAACTGGTGCCACAAAACATCACATCGAACAGGCCTACTACTCCTAAAGGGATGGACGGATTGAGTCCTGCCTCCTACAAGAGAGCTTGAGGCATTGGTCTTAATATTATATCTTTAAAAATACAAAACCCTTCCCAGAAGTCAGGCTAATCACTATCAATCACACGTACCCATCTCACTGCATAACGTTGCTCTCTCAAAACAAAAAGTTGATTCTTGATCCTTCAAAAAGCTACCTATCAGCTCATTCTTCACATCTGTGAATAAAGCAGTGTCCACAACCATTTATAAATAATAAAAGATGCCATGATTTTTAAGTATAGTGTCAGAAAAAACTCCTGGCCTAAATACCATAAGGGCCCATCTAATCTTTTTGGACTAGTGAAATATCTTGCATCATTTAATAAATCCACAAATACACGGTGGATCACATCTATAATTGCAGCACCTTGGGAGGCCAAGGTGAGAGGATTGCCTGAGCCCATGGGTTCGAGACCAGCCTGGGAAACCTGGTGAGACCTCATCTCTACAATAAATCAAGAAAAATTTGCTAGCATAATGGTGCATACCTATAGTTCCAGCTACTTGGAAGGCTAAGGTGGAAGGGTCACCTGAGTCTAGAGGTCGAGGCTGCAGTGGCCATGAGCATACCACTGCACTCCAGCCTGGGCAACACAGTGAGACTCCAACTCAAAAAAATTAAATAAATAAGTAAATTCACAAATAATTACCCTGAATTTCACAGTCATTTTAAGTTTGTAGATTTATTTGTGAAAAAGTATACAAGCGAAGTTAACACTGAGATATGCCTTGATAAGGTTCTGGGTTAGAAACTTTATTTTCCACAAAAATAAAGCAAAATAACTGATATAATGATTAAGACAAACAGCAAAATTTAATTCCCAAACTGAGAACCTAAACAATATACACAAATAGAAAATGCAAAAACAATACCAAACCTAAATTATTAGTCCTTATTATCTACTAAATTTCTGAAATTGGTATCACTTAGAAATTATACTTCCTCCCATTTTCTTAAAGATAAAAGAATTACAGAAATAGATTTGACCCTCTATATTTTCGACAAGGGAAGAACTATAGTAGCCAGAGTGTCCCCAAGTTAACTGAACCTCCAGAGGCCATCTGGTAAGGTGTTGGGATGTGGAACCCATGGATACAGAGAACCGACTGTGATTGGTAGATGAACCCCCAGAAATGAAACTGCCAGGGAGAGTGACTGAAAAAAGACTCAAGAGCCCAGGAATGCCAGCATTTAAAGGATAAGTGGAAAAACTAGTTTTTTCCTAAAACAAAATATACTGATTACACTAAACTATGATGTTTCATTTGATTTTCTTTACTGAATTCTAAGATGCAAAAGAAGAAAATATTATTTCAAGACATTTTGTTGTTATGTTATTTTAGTGGGACATAATGAATATCCTTACAAGACCTATAAAAATATCTAAGAAACTTGGAAATGGGCACTTCTCATGCTTACATGGGTAGTAGTACTACCTTTATTTAATCAATTTAACAAGTAAAAAACAAACTTCTACTTCAAAAACACAATTTATTAGAAATTAAAGAGAAGTAAGGTTGGGCACAGGTGGCTCACACCTGTAATCCCAGCACTTTGGGAAGCCGAAGTGGGAGATCGCTTGAGTCCAGGAGTTCAAGACCAGTCTAGGCAACATAGCAAGACCTCGTCTCTTAAAAAAAAAAAAAAAAAAAAAATTTAAATAAATAAATAAGAAAGAGAACTAAAAGGAAACCCAGGACCCACCTCTGACTGGCCATATTTCCAATAGTGGTAGAGTGACCACCCCTGGAAATCACCATCGAGGACTCCTAGTTGCTCTCTTATCCAGCCTGTAAACAACCAGCATGACATAGGGAAAGCCTAGGGTTATGAGAAACAAGCTTTGAGGCTCACAGGCTCCATTATGTAGCACCATTCTTACCTGTACACAATTCTTTCCTTTTGTAAATCCTCCAAGCCACAGCACACTTCTGCAGCATAGAAAACAGCTCTCTGCTCATCAAAACCAGGATCGCCCAGGTTGTAAATGTGAAACTTCAAATCCCCTCCATTCATAATGGTGAGCACCAAGCACAAGGAATCTTTGGTTTCATAAGTGTAGGCTAAAGTAACCTAAAGACAGCAACACCATAAAAACAAAACATTCGCTCATTCATTGGTCATATAGTCTATTTGCTAACAACATTCAAATAATCCTCACAAGGAGGAAAATAATAGACGCTGTGGACACTAATAAGCGCAACAGAGAGAGGAAGGGGTAGGGTTCAGGAACTGCCCACGGGGCACAATGTTCACTACCTAGGGAACGGACCACCCGAGACCCAATCCCCACCACTACACAATATGTCCATGTAATGAATATGCACGTGTACCCGCAGACCTAAAACTTAAAAAAATTCAAATAATCCATGTGAGGTTTATAATTGGAACCCCCAAAGACTATATGCTTCGGAGTAACGTATACCATGTATCACGTGCCCCTTGGACCATGGCCTACTGAAGACCTTACTGCAGCTATGTAGCTACAAGGGAGAGCTTGCTATGTCTAAGTGGAGAGGTGGCCAAACTTCACAAAGACACTTGGGGTCACAACTCCCCCACACTGTGCTCTAGTCACCTGAGCCCCAACTTCCTATATTTCCGGAGCACCTGCGTTCAGCACACAAAGTACACCCCCACCAGCAGTGCAAGAGCGGTCCTGCTGTCCCACATCCTCCCAACATCTTCGGCTGTCAGTCTTTTTAGTTTGAGTCTGAGTCGTGCTGGTGGAGGTATAGTGATCTGATATTGTGGCTTTAATTTGCATTTCTCTACGTATGCAAATATAGGGGACACTTCATACTTTTCCATATACTTAGTAGTCATCTGGACCCTGTTTTGTGAAATGCCTATTCAAGTTTTTCGTCCACTTTTCTATTGGTCTGTAAGTCAGCACACAAACACACACACACACACACACACACACACACACACACATTGGGATTTTTATTGGAATTGAATGTAATTCACTTAATCTATAGATCAATGGGGGGATTGGATAGGAGTGGTGGAAAAAAATTTTTTAAAAAAAGATCAATGGGGGAAACATACTGAATGACTTCCATGGCTTGAATAAGAGTGACAACAAATCTGCTGGTAACAGTGCTACTAATCAAGCAATATACAGAGAAGACTAAAAGAGGATACTTACTACAAATCTACTATGTAACTTTTCTAGGAGATTTTTTTCATTTAGAGCCAAAGCTTCACCTTTCCTCCTCTTTATTCTTTTTTTTTCTAGCTTTTTACAGGCATACATTTTTCCTGTGGCTCGCACTTGACAGGCATACACCTAGTTTAAAAAAAAAAAAGAGGTTTATGTGCACCTGACATTTCTTAGGCCATACAAAGAAAACTGTTTTCTCTGTGATAGAGACTTAGAGACTGGCAGCAGCACTTGATGAGCCAAGACCATCTCATCACGGACATTTGAGTTTGGTCGACACCTCCTCTCAAGTATTTATACTGCTGTGCTGCATCAACTGTATACAGTATACACATGGAGCTGGTTGTGCATATGCGATCACAGTACAACTGATTAATCTAAATGTATCTATTTTACTTTTTTGTAAAAAAGCAAAAGTTTTAAAATTTGAAACCAAAAAGATTCTTCATTATTTAGTTAAAAAAAGTCCAAGAATATGGCCGGGCACGGAGGCTCAATCCTGTAATCCCAGCATTTTGAAAGGCCGAGGCAAGAGGAATGCCTGAGCTCAGGGGTTTGAGACCAGCCTGGGCAACTTGGTGAGACTTTGTCTCTGCAATTAAAAAAAAAAAAAATCAGCTGGGCTTGGTAGTGCATGCCTATAGTTCCTGCTAATTGAAAGGCTGAGGCAGAAGGATCGCCTGAGCCCAGCAGGTTGTGGTTGGGGTGGCTGTGAGCAGCATATCACCGTACTTCAGCCTGAGTGACAGAGTGAGACTCCAACTCAAAAAAAAAAAAAAAGTCCAAGAATATAAGGAAATGTGTTTCACAGAGTTCACAGATTTTCATATCTTTATTCTATTTTGTTAGTTTGTGGGGTGTTTTGTTGTTTTTTTTTTTTGTGTAGGAGTCTCACTCAGTTGCCCAGGTGGGAGGGCAGTGGCACTCTCATGGCCACTGCAGCCTTGACCTGCGGGGCTTAGGCAATCCTTCTGCCTCAGCCTTTCACGTAGCTGGAACTACAGGCACACACTACCATGCCTGGCTTATTTTTTGATTTATTGTAGAGACGAGGTCTCACCAAGTTGCCCAGGCTGGTCTCAAACCCCCAGGCTCAGGCAATCCTCTCACCTTGGCTTACCAAAGTGCTGGGATTATAGGCTGAACCACCACGCCTGGCCCTATTTTGTTAGTTCTTAAAGCAATATTTATATATTAGTTTTCCTTTACATCATGAAAATTCTCAAACATACAAAAGTAGAAAGAATAATATAATAAGCCCCCAGGTTCCAATCCCCCAGCTTCCAGGTCATCAACATATAGCCACTGTATTTTCTCTGACCCGCACAAACTATGCAACAAACACACACACACATCCACACAGAGGATTGTTTTAAAAGTAAACACAAGACATGATATATAATTTTATCTGTCAATAAAATAATTTTTATGGTAAAAGTAATATAAAGTTCATTGTGGAAAATATTGGCAGTAATAAGGACAACAGTAGAAACTCACCTGTAATTCCAAGGTAACTTTTGTTTATATTTTGCTATATATCCACCTTTATACATGTGTCACCCAGGCTGGAGTGCAGTGGCATGCTCATAGCCACCACAGCCTCGACCTGCTGGGCTTAGGTGAGCCTTCCACTTCAGCTTCCAAGTAGCTGGAACTACAGACACACGCCACCATGCCCAGCTAGTTATTTTTGTGTGTGATTTATTGCAGAGACGAGGTCTCACCAAGTTGCCCAGGCTGGTCTCAAACCCCCGGGCTCAGGCAATCCTCTCGCCTTAGCCTCCCAAAGTGCTGGGATTACAGGCTGAGCCACTGTGCCCGGCCCATAGTCTCTTTTTAAGAATCTTATAGTGTGACTATTTTCCCGTCATAAATATTCTCTTAAAATATGACTATTCCAATTTATTTTTGGGGTCAGAGTCTCACTCTGTCACCCAGGCTAGAGTCCAATGGCACCATCACAGCTACTGTAGCCTCAACCTGCTAGGATCAAACGATCCTTCTGCCTCAGTCTTCCAAGTAGCTGAAACTACAGGCACGTACCACCATGCCTGGCTAATTTTTTAATTTATTGTAGAGATGAGTTCTCACCAAGCTTCCCAGGCTGGTCTCGAACCCCTGGGCTTAGGCAGTTCTCTCATCTCGGCCTCCCAGAGTGCTGAGATTACAGGCATGAGCCACCATGCCCAGCCCAGTTTATGTAATAAATTTCCGACCATTAAGTTTGGCACATAAATCTCTTTGCAACTCTTCATCATAGACAAATTATTTTAAGTGGACTTGGCAAATCAAAGAAAAGGAAGGGAAAACAGGCAAGAATATCAGGCATTATTCCCATGCTAAGGATTATGTCATGAGGTGAATCCAAGATCACACAGGTGGAAGTGATGGAGCAGAAACTTGATCTCGGGTCTGCCCAATTCTTTCCACTACACTTTACTGCCTCTAAAACCATGAAAGCAGAGATATCTACCCAAATCTTTCTCTACTGTGCTTGCCTCAGGACCCTACAAATGGATTTTGGGGGACTTCAGACATAAGCAAAAGAATTACTGTTGACAAAATAAGACCAACTATGTTTGCCCTTTCAGACCCACTGGAAGAAATGCTCCCATTTGGAAAAAGCAAATGCACTCTTAGGATCTTGATTAAAGGGCACCGAGGCTGTCTCTGCATTCGGGCCAGTAGGACTCCTTCTGACAGGCATTCAGTATAGAAAAGGAGTGACTGTTCACGCCCTTTGGACCATGACTTCGAGTACAACACCTCCAGGACAAGTCTGTGAAAAACCAGCATTGTGATCCCCTCTGCCATGTGAGAACACAGCTAGAATGTGAGCCAGAAAGAGGTCTGTTACCAGAAACCAAATCTGCCTCAGTCTTTGACTTCTCAGACTCCAAAACTGTGAGAAATAAGTTTCTGATGTTTTTAAGCTAAAAAAACAAAACAAAAACAAAAAACACCATTGCTTATTCATCCATTCGATAATCTGTTTGAAAACCCAAGTAAGCATATTCAAAAGTAATCCATAAAATCATAAATATACTGAGTCTTTCACAACAGTTAAAATTTGTTAGCATATCCTTACTGAATCCTATTAGGACTGATAAGTTTTAAAAACTTATATGCAGCTATAATTACAATTTCATTATTTTGTAAACACAAGATCCATGTCCTAGAAACTCCTTTTCCTGTTCTTTGACAAAATCTGAGTCTTTATACTTGGAGATGATGAAAGGCAGAATAGAAAGAGCTGAAGAGAGAAAATGGCTTTCCTTTTCTGGTACATATTCAAACACAGGATGAATTTCTTACAGAAAGATCTATCATGAAGAAGTTTTGAACAAGCATTCAGTTAGATTAGGCAAAATATTCTAATCAGTCTCCAGAACTGTATCAGAGGGACAATACTGTCAATTCTTCTGAAATGATAACTATTTTGACCAATTTCTTACCATGTCAAACTGCAAAAATGTATAACAGATCTCACTTGTAGTGCAGTGCCTCTCAGGTCAGCTTTCTAATTAACTTCAAGGCAATGCTGTGGTTTTTGCTTTAAATTGTAATATGGGAGCAGGCATGATTTAAACCACATCCGGGCAGTGTAACCTGCTTCTGACTTAAAAAGAGTGTTGGTTTCCCAACAACTTGCCTAGCTCTTGGGACTTACAAGTTCCTGAACTGAATATGATCCCTCCAGGGAATTAATGAGGTAATTAACATCTCTTCAAATCACCAAACCAGAACTACCTACAAACTGTTTTCTATCCACCTCCTCCAGTGGGTGGTCTCTACCTAGGAGAGCTATCACATTTAAAGAACATTTCTCATGAGTCTGTGACCAAACTGACACATTTGCAAATACTTTTTGATACAGGTGCAAGGTACATATGTATGAGTGGGAACCCCAAAAACCTGGAATTTATTTATTTAAAAATTGTGAGCCGGACATGGTGGCTCAAGCCTGTAATCTCAGCACTTTGGGAGGCTGAGGTAAGAGGACTGCCTGAGCCCAGGGGTCTGAGAGCAGTCTGGGCAACTTGGCAGGACTTCATCTCTACAATAAATAAAAAATATTAGCCAGGTGTGGTAGCACGTGCCTGTATTTCCAGCTACCTGAAAGGCTGAGGTGGACGGATTGCCTGAGCCTAGAAGATTGACGCTGCAATGGCTGTGAGCATGCCAGTGCACTCTAGCCCGGATGACAGAGTGAGACTCCAACTCAAAAAAAAAAATTGTGTATTTATTCTTACATGTTCAAACCTCAGTCACCTTCAAAGTACTCTCTGTCTGATGTAATATACCTACTGAGACGCTTTTTCCATTGCTCAAAACTCATCGATTTTGATGCCTTTTATGGTTCTGCTGTTTTTTGTTTCACCTCTTCCACATTGGCAAAACATTTCCCTGTGAGGACTTTTATCATCCAGGAAAACAAACAAAAAAAGGTGAGGTGAGATCGGGTGAATAGGGAGGGTGGGACAGGGGGTCATGCTAAACACACAGCGTGGTTTGGGCAAGTGCACTTGAAAATCACCCATCATGAAATGGGCAAATGTGTTGAAAGAATCTCCAAAAAAAATTCACTGAGGTTAAACACAGTGTCTCACAACAATGCTAGCTGATACACTGATGTCAGTGGGTTCCTAGAACACATATCTAGCAGGCAAGCCTGTATTACAAGGGGCCTAATCTTCAAAAAATAATTCTGGTTTTTTTGGGGGGGTCCCCTCTCATATATCCAAATGGAGTTGGGTTAAATGAACATATTTAATAATATACTCTGTACTACATGAATTTTAGGGCTAGTCTTAAATTATGGAAGTAGAATAATCAAAATTCCATAATACAGAAACAGAATAATCTTTCAATCTGGACAAAATGACTGAGTTTGAGCATCAAGTATGGGAAACCAGCTTCTGTCAGAATTATGAACTAGAATGTGAAGTCACAAAGAGATTTTTTTTTGGAGTTGGAGTCTCACTCTGTTGCCCAGACTGGAGTGCAAGGCTCACAGCCACTGTGGCCTTGACCTGCTAGGCTTAGGAGATCTTTCTACTTCAGCCTTCCAAGTATTTGGAACTTTAGGCACGTGACACCACATCCGGCTAGTTTTTTAATTTACTGTCTACAACTTGGTCTCGCCAAGTTGCCCAGGCTGGTGTCAAACCCGTGGGCTCAGGCAATCCTCACACCTCAGCAAGATTTTTGAGCAAAAGTATCATCTCAATTCTCACAGTTAGCTAAAATGACTCTCAAAATGCACAGTAAAGAAGTAACACATTGCTAAAGTGAATACTAAAGGAGACAAAAGACATAAGACAAAAGACAAGGTCCTTATGTCTTAAAAAACACAAGCTTGACAAGGTCCTTGTGTTCCTGGCCTGGCTCCAACAGAAGCTTGACCAGTATCTCCTTCCCTCGATATTTGGCCCTAAAAATGTTGACTTAGTAAAATTCAGATGGTGTGACCTCTAGTCTGCATAGGCCAGATATAGCCTATTTAATAATAACTTTACTCAAAACTTCAAAAAACACATATGTTAATAGTTTTACTTAGATTCACAAAAAACAAAGACGTTAGTGCTATAATAAGTTTGTGAAAAAAGTCACAAACATTAACCTTTTCCCAGCTGATGCTAACATTAAGATATTTCTTGTTTATATAGCTTTGTCCTATATAAAAAACACGCTATAAAAATAAACTTACTCTCACCTATTGAGGAGAGAGACCTCCCAATCCCGCTGTCTCTTTGTCTTTCTTTTCTCATTCCCTCCCCCCAACTCAGGTCCTACTCACCGGAGACTAGACCTCCAAAGAATACATTGTCTTTCGATGACCTTGCTGTCTACCTAGCTGGAAGCACTGCTCTTAACTGGCACACATTACTCACCTCTCCAAATCCGCCTTTTCCTAGAACTCTGTAATGTCTAAACGTGTTCTTTGTTACTGGTTGCCTAATGAATTAAAAAAAAGTTTCAGGTCTCACATCGCATTTTTTTTTTAGGTTAGAAAATATAGTTTATTTAAAAACTAAATTAGAAAGAGGGTGGGGGGGGAGGGAGAGAAACAGGAGATTTACCTCCCCAAGGTAGGGGAGGGTGCCAAAGCTTAAGAAAACATGGCCTGGTCATAGTTCAAAGGGCACATGGCCACACCATAGCTTAGCAAGGCAATGGCCCTCAATGGTATTTTAAAGCAGAAAAGCCTACCCGTGCTTGTCTTAGCCTTATTTATTGAACCATACTGCTCAAAGGGAAGGCCCAAGACAAAAGGCTCTCTCTTATCTTTGCTGAGGGACAATGGCTCCCTCCCTCTTGTGGGAAAGCTCTCAATTTGCATGAAGAGCAATTAATCTTAATTAACATTTAAGATTTATTGAAAATGCTGAGCCAGGCTCAGTGGCTCAGCCAGTAATCCCGTGCTTTGAGAGGCTGAGGTGAGTGGATTGCCTGAGCCCACGGGTTCGAGACCCGCCTGGGCAACTTGGTGAGACCTCGTCTCTACAATAAATTTAAAAAATCAGCCGGGCATGGTAGCGTGTGCCTGTAATTCCAGCTACTCGGAAGGCTGAGGCAGAAGGATCACGGGAGCCCAGCAGGTCAAGGCTGCAGTGGCCGGGAGCAGCCACTGCACTCCAGTCTGGGTGACAGACTGGGACTCCAACTCGAAGAAAAAAAAAGAAAAGAAAAGAAAATGCTGGAGCAAGAGGCAGAACAGTCCAATTATCCTTGCTAACTAAAGAAAGCTCTGCAATCAGGCAGGACTAGGAAATATTTATAACTCGTGGTACAGTCTTAGTCTATGAGTAGTTTCCTGGGAATTTTCCCAAATTAAAACATTTCTGAACATTTTTTAATATAGGTGCAAGGTACATGTGTGTTCAAATAGAGATGGGGTTAAATATGCATATTTAATAAAGTACTCTGTACTATATGAATTTCAGGGCTCTGTATCTGTCAAAGCTGTTAAGAAAAATGACATATATACATATATATATATAGCACATACTATCCTTTGAAAAAAGAACCTCGAAGAAGATGTTTATACAAACATCTCAAAAGAAGCATGTGTGAACTAGAACTGGAAATTTAATCAGGGTAATGGTAATAATAGTAACAATAACACTAGCGGTAGCTAGCACTTCTTGAGCACTTATTTTGTACACCAAACATTGAGCTATAAGCATTGTACACAGATTTCCCAGATAATCCTGCAACAGTCCAATAAGGTAGATTCTAAGTTACTTCTTATTTGTAGAACAAGAACCGACCTGAAATTCATACAGTCTAAGACACTTGCCTGAGGCCACACAGCCAGTAAAAAGACTGAGCAGGGACTTAGACTGCAGTCTCACCCACTGTATCATATTGTATTATTGAAAATCTAAGATATGTTTCATTTTCCAGTCACTGTACCACCAGGACTAACTGCTATTTTAAATAGAGAAAACAGAGTCAATTAAATTACAAGAATAATGCCTATGAATAATTTCTGTACAAAAATATCATATACAATTCATGATTTTTGTTTTCTTTTTTTTTTTTTTTGAGTCGGAGTCTCGCTCTGTACCCAGGCTGGAGCGCAGTGGCATGTTCACAGCTACAGCAGCCTCGACCTGCTGGGCTCAGGCAATTCTTCTGCCTCAGCTTTCCAAGTAGCTAGAACTACAGGCCCAGCTAATTTTTTTATTTATTGTAGAGATGAGGTCTCACCATGTTGCCCAGACTGGGTCTCAAACCCATGGGCTCAGGCAATTCTCTCGCCTCAGTCTCCCTAAGTGCTAGGATTACAAGTGTGAACCACTGTACCCGACCAATTCATGATTTCTAATAGTATTTAACAGATCGAAATGTATACATTAATCAGTATGCATTATGAGAAGTTACTACTTGTTTTACTGAGGGTTTTTTTTTAAGAGATAGGGTCTTACTATGTTGCCCAGGTTGAAGTATAGTGGCTATTCACAGACACGAATGTTACTACAGTCTACAGCCTTAAACTTCTGGGCTCAAGTGATCCTTCTACCTCAGCCTCCTGAGTAACTGGGACTACAAATATGTGTCATCTTTATCAGCTTTTATTGAGTTTTAAAATAGTACATACCTCTCCAGCCATTTCCATTGTAAAAACTGAGAAAAATACGAGCTTTCTTGGTAATCTTCAAATGGTTTCCCTTTTAGATAGTTATGGACAATTCTAGAAAAAGATTTCATGCAATTATATATACTTGTTGCATTACAGTGTGAAAATAACTGTGTTTTAGTGCATTAATGAGCACCAAATATGGAAAAGTCAATCATTACACACAATTCAATATATTGAATTTGCAATTATAGAAGTCCATAACAGGCTCTAAAGCTATCAGTGAAAATAGCCATGATACAGCAATGAAAATAAATAACAGAAGGAGGCACCCTTTCTTGAGGGACCTGAGGTAAGTTATTTAACCTCCTTGGCCTCAGTTTCTCCTTTTGAAAAATAGAGATAATAATCATCCCTACCTCTCAGGGTTATAGTGAGCGGTAAAGGAATATATATATATATATATATATATATATATATATATATTTTTTTTTTTTTTTTTTTTTTTTTTTGAGTCGGAGTCTCAATTGTTGTCCAGGCTGGAGTGCACTGGAATGCTCATGGTCACCACAGCCTCGATCTGCTGGGTTCAGGCAATCCTTCTGCCTCAGACTTCCAAGTAGCTGGATCTACAGATGCATGCCACCATGCCCAGCTAGTTTGTGTGTGTGTGTGTGTGTGTGTGATTTATTGTAGAGACGAGGTCTCAGCAAGTTGGTCAGGCTAGTCTCAAACCCCTGGGCTCAGGCAATCCTCTTGCCTCAGCCTCCCAAAGTGCTGGGATTACTGATTGAGCCACTGCACCCGGCCGAATTAATACTTCTAAAGCATTTATTATAGTTGTATTATTACTATTTCATGTTTCTTAGTGCACATATACAAAAAACAGTTTAAGATATGTACATGCTCAGAGGAGGAAGGATCGCCGGAGTGCAGCAGGAGGAGGCTGCAGTGGCCAGAAGCATGCCCCTGCCACTCTAGTCTGGGCGATAGAGTAAAACTGCAACTCAAAAAAAAAAAAAAGACAGAGCAAAACCTTCAAGAGATGAGCAATTATGTCAAGAGGCTGAACCTAAGATTAATTAGACTTCCTAAGGCAGACAGAGAGACAGAGACCACCCTGTAACAAACATTCCATGAAATTACCAAGAAAACTTCCCTCATCTCATCAGTGACACGACCATTCAAATACTAGAGAATCCCTGCAAGACGACAAATGAGTAGACCAACTCCTAGACACATAGTAATTTGCCTACACAAAGAAGGTATTAAAAAAAAAATCCTAAAGGCAGCAAGAGAAAAAGGCCAGACTACCTACAGGGGAAGACCAATTAGAATAACAGCAAACTTATCCACAGAAACACTTCAGGCGAGGAGAGCTTGGCACCAAATCTTCAAAGTTCTCAGAGATAAACAATTTCAACCAAGAATTACCCACCAAGCTAAACTAAGCTTCAGTGGTGATGGAGAATTAAAATGTTTCCCAGATGTTCAATCCCTAAGAGCTTATGCTGCCTCCAGACCAGCTCTACAAGAAATATTTAAGAATTAAACACAGAAGAAAGGAATAATAGAATGACAATGCCCTTCACAAGAATGCAGGAAAAAGGTTGAAAACATACATGAATCCACCCAAAAATCAAAAGAAAGAAAACAAACAGCAACAACAACAAACTCTATAAGAACCTCATGACAGGGATAAACTCTCACATTTTAATAATTAGCCTGAATGTGAATAGACTAAATGTACCACTGAAAAGACACAGAATGACGAAATGGATAAAAATATCACGAGGCAGCAATATATTGTCTCCAAGAGACGCATCTCACCAGAGAGGACACACACAGACTCAAAGTAAGAGGATGGAAAACAAAATTTCAGGTAAACAGAACACAAAAGAAAGCAGGAGTCACAATCTTAATACCCTTTAAGCTATCAAAAATTAAAAAAGATACAGAAAGTCATTACATAATGATAAAAGGTTCGGTCCATCAACAAGAAATATCCATCCTAAACATATATGCACCCAACATAGGAGCACCAACTTTCATAAAGCAGCTACTAGGTAAACTTAAAAAAAATATTGATTCTAACACTTATCATAGCTCAGGACTTAAAATACCCCACTCATGACCCTAGAAAGATCAAGACAAAAAATCAACAAGGAGATCCAGAACCTCAATGTGACACTTGACCAAATGGACTAAATTGATACCTACCGAACACTCCACCCAACAACCATGGAACATACATTCTTATTCATCATCACATGGAACGAACTCGAAGATCAACCACATCCTCAGCCATAAATGAAGCATAAAAATGTCACAAGATTGAAATTATGCCATGCACCTTTTCAGACAACAGTGGAATAAAAATAAATATCAACACTAACAAAGTTCCCCAAAACCCACAAAGACATGGACACTAAACAGCATGATGCTAAGCAACCCTGGGTCAACATGGAAATCAAAACAGAGATTAAAAGATACCCGAAAACAAATGAAAATGAAGAAACATCTTACCAAACCTCTGGGATGCCATGAAGGCAGTACTAAGAGAGGAATTCATATCTCTACAAACACACATGAATAAAATGGAAAGATCACAAGTTAACAGCCTAACAAATCACCTAAGAGAGCTGGAAAAGCAAGACTACCAAAAGTCTAACTTCAGCAGAAGAATCCAGATCACTAAAATAAAAAACCAAATTCAGGACATAGAAGACAAAAAGATAATACAAAAAAATCAACGAAACAAAAAGCTAGTTCTTTGAAAGGATAAACAAGATTGATGGTCCCCTAGCTAGACTGACCAAGAAAAAGAGAGAAAAAGCCCAAATAAACACCATCGGAAATGCAAAAGATCAAGTCACGACTGACCCTGAAGAAATCCAAGATTATCAGAGACTACTATGTACAGTATTATATGGAAACAAACTGGAAAACCTAAAGGAAATGGAGGATTTTCTGACATCAAACAACCTCCCCAAGCTGAAACAAGAAGAAATCGAGACCCTAAGTAGACCAGTAACAATCCAGGAAATTAACTATGTCATAAAAAAATCTACCTTCAAAAAAAAAAAAAAGGCCTGGACCAGATGGCTTTCCAGCAGAATTCTACAAAACATTCAAGGAGGAACTGATACCAATCCTACTGAAAGTATTCCAGGCAACTGAGAAAGACGGAACTCTCCCCAAATCATTTTACAAAACTAACATCACGTTGATACCCAAACCAGGTAAAGATCCAACAAAGAAAGAGAACTACAGGCCAATATCCTTGATGAACATAGATACTAAAATTCTCAACGAGATCCCAGCAAATCGGATTCAACAATGCATCTCAAAAATCATCCACCATGACCAAGTAGGCTTCATTCCCGGGATGCAGGGCTAGTTCAACATTCTTAAGACCATAAACGTAATTAAATACATCAACAGATATAAAAACAAAAACCACATGATTATATCATTAGACGTGGAAAAAGCTTTTGATAAAACCTAGCATCTCTTCTTGATAAAAACCCTAGAACATCTAAGCATAGATTGAACATACCTCAAAATAGTAAGAGCCATCTATGAGAAACCCACAGCCAGCATACTGCTAAACAGACAGAAACTGGAACCATTTATACTGAAAACTGGAACAAGGCAAGGATGCTCACTCTCACCCCTCCTTTTCAACATAGTTTTGGAAGTCCTAGCTACAGCAATCAGACAAGAGAAGATCAGGGGTATCCAAATAGGAAAAGAGGGAGTCAAGTTATCCTTCTTTGCAGATGACATGATTCTATACCTCAAAAATCCAAGAGAATCTGTCAAAAACCTCCTTGTGGGGGGAGGGATAAGGGAAGGGATTAATGGCAGTAAATACCTGTCAGGGGATGGGGGGACACTCCTTTATCAACAAGGGTGCCTGAACGAGACATATTTGTGTACCTAACCCTTAACTGTACCCCTCAATATCACAATAAAAAATATTATATATAAAAAAATAAAAATGAAAATAAATCCTAACTTGAGCAGAAGTATCCAGATCACCAAGATAAAATCACTATTGCGCCGGGCTCGGTGGCTCAGCCTGTAATTCCGCGCCTTGGGAGGCTGAGTTATAGGCATACATTGGGGATCTTGGAATATATACCCCATAGACAAAGTGAATCTACTGTACTATTACCATGACTTAAAACTCTCAGTAAACTGAATAGAATTGGGTTGGAAGTAACATAGGCTGAGACAGAGAGTGGTGAAGGTTATATTAGCAATGGAGGAGCAGGATTGCTTGGAGGTGGACAATGACTAAAGTGTTTAGAAATATAAGCTGACTTAAAAAGAAGCAGCATGAAAAGAATGAGCATAAAATAAATCTGGACAGTGGTAGGTTATGGTCAGATGGTGGGGCTTTGCTTATAAGTCTACTCATTTGGGACTCCAACAAGAAGCTTTCAACGCTTGGGCAGAGCAGTGGAGGTCATTGCTTTCGGAAATAGTGTAATGTAGAGGTTAGCATCTGGGCGTTGGACTAGTTGTCATGGATTGGGTTGTAGTGGTGCAATTTATAGACTCTGTCACTTTAGACAATTTAATCTATGAAAGTTGCTTTACTCATCCATAAAACGAAGATAATAATAATGATATGGAGACCTGCTTTTGTCTGTCCATATTGCCACAACCCCCAAAGTAGGGCATGGCAAGTATTCGAGTGGGCTTGCACATACCCACTTTCCTGGGAGTTAACAAAGAAGAGTAGTTCCCCTTATCTCCTAGGCACTCTCAGTAAATAACTTCAAAGAATCCTTAACTTCCCTGCAGACCGTGTCCAATTAATTGAGAGAAATGAATCCCCACTTACTCCTATTTCTTACTAGTCATAGGTTTAAATAATATAATATCAATGTAATCATAAGTCTTGTGATTTGTATAACTTTTGCATACTAATAACAGCACGTAGTAATGAAGGATATCTTAGGCCTTATTAACTCCCTTTACTCTGGCAGGCTTGATTAACGCTTCTGCCTGGAGTTACTGATAAGCTGTGAAATATCTTTGGTAACTGGTACCAGGAAATGCAGACCATAAATGTCATTATTGACAAAATGCAGCTGTAACTTAAATTCTACTCAATGCTCTGTTAGTCATGTAGTCAATGCATAGGTACCAACAATCCTGAACTTATAAAAGTGGATCATTTTAGAAAGGCCAGGAGCCAGATTCTGCTCCCTGGATTTGAATTCAGAAATAAGCTTCTTTCTACCAGTTCCATCTCTTGATTTACTGGTGTCGAGGGTTAGCAGCCAAGCATTACTCAGATTGTAACAATAGTACTAACATCATAAGATTATTGTGAGAATTACAGGAGATATTGTATATAAAGTGACTTGTCTAATTCTTAAAGATAGTAAGTCCTCAGTGTTAGTGGTTATTGGTGATGATAATTGGTATTAGTGTGCTTTTTTTTTTATAAGAAGAAAAACTATTTCTGTGTTAGGAATCTACATTCTACCATATCATTATCTTATCACATGGCATTTTAATTTTTTTTCAGATTTCTAAAAACATACAACTTGCTAACATAGCCTGAAGCCTCAACTATATTAAAAGAACACTACTTAAAATATTTTAAAAATTCAAACAACAACCCCCAAATGTATAACAAGAAGCATCTTATACATAACAATGAGGAATAAAAATAGCCTTCCGGCCAATCTGATGTAGTTTTTTTTTTTTTTGCATTTGTTGCTGAAATTTAGAAAAGTAGTGAATTTAATCAACTGTGGCTATAGAAGTACAGAGACAAAAAAATAACAGAAATAGTCTTTCTTGCAAAACACTGTGCTGTTTCCTCTGCCAAAAGGTGACCCTATGATGGTGACTCAAATGTTGTGACAATGAAAAGATATATAAAGAAGGTATATCTCTGCCTTCTGAGAATTTATAGAGTGGTTGGGTAGCTCAGATGCTGTAGTTTGGTTAAATGAACACAGAACTGAGTTTTAAAAAATAAAGTTAAATCCAGGCTTAACCTCGTACTAAATGAGACCCTGTACACTCTATTTCCCCTCAGCATTTTCTCATCTATAAAATGGAGAGTAAAACTATTCCAGGCGTGGTGGCTCAAGCCTGTAATCCTAGCACTTTGGGAGGCTAAGGTGAAGGGATTGTCTGGGCCCACGGGTTTGGGAACAGCCTAGGCAACTTGACAAGATGTCAAATCTACAATAAAAAAAAAAAAAATTAGCTGGGCATGGTAGTTTGTGCCTGTAGTTACAGCTACTTGGAAGACTGAGGTGGAAGGATCACCTGAGCTCAGCAGGTCGATGGTGGTGTGGCGCTATAGCCTGGGTGATGGAGTGAGACTCCAACTCAAAAAAAACTATTCATAGAACAGTAGTGATAATTAAATAAGTACATAGCATACTTGGTAGACCCCATGTAAATATAGTATATTAGAGCATTATATAAAAGATGAAAGGAACACTGCATGAAGTCAGAACTTGATTCTTGCCTGTTCTTGCCATTCCATAATAGCATCATGTTTCATTTCCCAGGTCTTAGTTTCCTTATCAGTAAGACAAGATCGGACTGAATCAATGGTTCTTACACACTTTGGCATGCATCAGAATTACTTGACGAATGAGTTAAAACACAGACTTCTGAGTTTCTGATTCAATAATCTGAGAATTTACATTTCTGAAATGTCTAGGATGTTCCCAGGGGATGCCGATGATCTTAGTCCAGGGACCTCTCTTTGAGAACCACTGGACTGCATCATTTACTGACAAATTTTTTTGAGCAAGAAAATATTTCTTTCTCTCTCTATTTTTTTTTACATTTAAAAATTCAAGTCTCCAGTCCTGTTTCTGTCCTAATCATGATTGTTATACTTTAAATATTCTTGTTAAAAAGTCACTATGAATTCAAATAATTTTAATTAATTTCAATGCATCCACATTCATGCTAAAGAGCTGTCTTTGCATTTGTACTGGCCAGACTCCTGCTGATTGTTGCATGTTTTAAATGTCAGACAATATAACGGAAGTTCATTCACAATTAATTGCATA
The DNA here is from genome assembly GCA_963574415.1 of Tarsius wallacei. Lineage (NCBI taxonomy): Eukaryota > Metazoa > Chordata > Mammalia > Primates > Tarsiidae > Tarsius > Tarsius wallacei. The sequence goes on from CAUYQG010117402.1 coordinate 26,829, forward strand.
GCAAAATTGTAAATCTTGCAAAAGAGGCAGAATTTTGTAAAGTCTGTGAAATTGATGCTGGGACACCTGCAAATTTATTGATAAATAAGGTTCTGAGAGAGTAAAACCCAGTCTATTGAGAAAGACTGGATCACCAAGTCTGAGAAACCAATAGATAGTCCAAAAGATGATCTGAATATTGAAGGTGAAATAGAGGCCCTTGGATAAATTGATAAGGCTCACAAATATTGTTGCAAAAAAACAGCTTAAAGTTTTGCAAGTACAAAGTAAAAGAGATTTTCATGATATAATATTATTTCTTTCAGAAAAATTACACCATTCTCATCCCCAACTTTTGATTCATGCTTTGATCATTCTAAACATTAGTGCCTAGCTATGATAACCTAGTTTTATTAAATTTATAAAATAGAAACTTTCAAGATGAAGTTCCAATCAATTGTATTTTTGTGTATAGTTTACTATGAAACTTTAGTTAGCATTTTGAGTGGAGCTACTTTAAATACCTTTTTCAACCGGGCTCAGTGGCTCAGCCTGTAATCCCGCGCCTTGGGAGGCTGAGGTGAGTGGATTGCCTGAGCCCGCGGGTTCGAGACCCGCCTGGGCAGGCGAAACCTCATCTCTACAATACATCAAAAAAAAATTAGCCGGGCATGGTAGCACGCGCCTGTAATTCCGGCTACTCGGAAGGCTGAGGCGGAAGGATCGCTGGAGCCCAGCAGATCGAGGCTGCGGTGGCCGGGAGCGGCCACCACCGGCCACTGCACTCCAGTCTGGGTGATCGAGTGGGACTCCAACTCAAACAAAACAAAACAAAAATAAATAAATAAATAAATACCTTTTTCTCTGATAAAGATACTTAAAGTTTTTATAAATGACAAATATATTCAATGAATTATTAGTAAGTCCTCAAAGTATTTAGAAGAGATAATAATTCATTATGAAGTAGTCAAGGAAAAATTTATGTTAGTAGACTATTACCTGGGTCTTGAAGGATGAGACTTAGGAAAACAAGGCATGTGATGTGTACTTTATAGGGAATGGTGATAACCTTGGGAAGTGTCAGGCTGAAAGAACTGGATACAACGCCAGATCACTGGCTCTAATGGGAATACATTCAAACAGTTTAAAAATCTCTACAACAGAGTGAGTTCTAAGTTTGAATGTCTATGTTTTCCCAAATTACATATCTACAAAGAGCGACCAAATTGACCCAATTATCCAGTCTACTTAGACAAGCAGGTAACTCAGGCAAAACATATTCATTTTTAGCAATGTGATAGAATTATTAAGAATGTCCATGACTTGGTCAGAATCAAATGCCTCAGCTGATGACTGTATTATCTGAAAACCAAAATGTTAAGAGGAGGGACTTCTGGAAATTTTCCTCAGAAATGTCATTGGCACCATTTCCTATAAACTTGCTCACCACAAATCTGCCACTCTCTTGATGGCAAAGTGATTTCTTGGCACCACAATCTGTGAAAGACAATACATGTGTTGTTCCTTCTATGATGGAGGCAGAGTTAGTAATATTGCTCTGATTGTGCAAATACTTCTATAGGTACCCCTGAAATTTGCCCCGGGCAATTTTTATGGTGAAACCAATGACAAGCGTCCACTGTTTAAACAGATAATATGAAAACCCTACGTAGTATTTGTTTTGTCTGTTGACACAGCAAGTAACTAGAACACAGTGGCTGTTCTTAAGAATTAAATGCATTTCTACAGGTTTGCTAATTTGATTCAGCACTTGTATGCATTGTGAGTACTTATTTTTCTTGAAGACCTAGAAGTTTTAAGGCATTTATTCAACAAATGAACGAATTTCCAACAAAGTCCATATATGTGTAATCTCTGCCATTCTTCACGTCGTTCTTTGCTTTGCTACTCCTAGCATTCTTAAGATCTAAGGCTAAATGTCACTTCTTTTGAGTCACTTCCTGTTTTCTCATTTCAAAATAGGTTCTCCCTTTACAGTGTGGACTTTCTCTCATAGAACGTATTCTAAGTAGTCATCTTATATTTACTCTTGTTTAATGTTTCTGTTTTTTTCTGAACCTTAAGCATTATTAGAGAAAGAGTTATATTTATTGTTTGTTATTATGTTCCCAGTAATTAACTTAATTCTGGAAGGTGATCGATAGATATTTGTTGTAAGCGTGAATACAGTGTGCAGGTCATATTAGCCTCATTGTATTAATAATAAATCTGAGATTCAACTAAATGAGCTCATTTAAAAACTCATAGTACTAGCCTAGCTATAACCTTATATTGATTATCAACTGTGGCTACATTTCATCTTCATCTCTTAGCCTTGCCATAAACCTACCAGGTAGATTTTATTATTCTGGTTTTTTTTTAATGTTTTAATGGAGAAATCATAGTTGTATATATTTAAGGCATACACAGTGATGTTATGATTTTTTAATGCAATGTGGAGTGAGTAAATCAAGCTAGTTTACATAGTCATCATATCATATACTTAGCATTTGAAATTTACTTTGTTGGTGAGATTTACATGTAGGCATGAAGGGACCCAGTTAACTTGCCTAAATTCATGAAACTAGTGAGTGATGGAACCAGTAGTATGTTTGACCTCACAGCCCATGATCTAGAGTGCCATGCTGCCTAGCACACTGCCCTGGGGTGAGCTCATGCACACATATGTGTATTTTGCAAATTTATGTGCATATGTGTATTTAAACTTCAGAGTTTAAATTTTCAGTCTGGAGACTTGCCAAAGCTCAACTCTCATCTCAGGCAGCCTCATCTCTCACCACAAATCTAATCAGGGGAGTGGGATCATACAGAAGAGTCACTCTGCCAATATGTTTCAGTCCCGAATGCTTTTGCTAGGCCATATGGCTTTTTGAGAGTCACTTGTAAATATTAGGTGAGAGTTGAGAATGATAATTAAAACTCGTGGATCACAGGTTAATTAATCTCTAGCTTTACACAGAGATTAATTAACCTGGCCAAACTTTCTACCCATATCAATGACCTGCAAATCACAGGCCAGTAAATAGACATCAGATGGCCTTTCTTAGCTGAGAAGTCATCTTGAAAATCCTGTGTGAAAAAGAGATTAGTTTATCTAAATATGATTTATATTTATAATTTAAAATTTTTTTTGATAAAGTAGAATTTATTAAGGGGACTGAAAAGCTCCCACAGTGAAGGGGGGGAGGGGACTGAGATAGTTGCCCAAAATATTTGTTTGAAGTTTGCCAAGTAGATATTAACATCTCTTATTTGATTTGATTTGATTTGGTGACATTTAATGACTGATTAATAAATGCCAGAATCTTTTCTTAACTTTTAAAATTATTTTAGATTCAGAGGGTACATGTGTGTGTTTGTTACATGAACATATTGTGTAGTGATGGGGATTGGGTCTCAGGTGGCCCATTCCCCCTTATTGGTGTCCCCAGTGTCTATTTTTTCCATCTTTGTGACTGTTTAGCTCCTACATATGAGGGAGAACATGCAGTGTTTAGTTTTCTGTTTCTGAGTCAGTCCACTTAGGATGATGATCTCCACCTCCATCCATGCTGCTGCAAAGACCATGATTTCATTCTTTTTTATGGCTATGTGTATTCCATGGTGTATACATACCACATTTTCATTATCCACTGATCAGTTGATGGGCATTTAGGTTGATTCTACATCTTTGCAATTGTCTATTGTGCTGCAATGAACATGCTGTTGCAGGTGTTTTCTTTATATAATGACCTCTGTCCTTTGGGTAGATACCTAATAGTGAGATTGCTGGATCAATGGTAGATCTACTTTTAGTTCTTTCATCTTCATGCTGCTTTCCATAGAGGTTGTATTAATTTTCACCCCCACCGAATGGAAACTAGTGCAACCTCTTTGGAAGACCGTGTGGCAATTTCTGAAAGAATTAGAAATTGACCTTCCATATGACCCAGCAATTCCCCTATTGGGAATATACCTGGAGGAACTCAAATCATTCTACAAAAAAGATACCTGCACAAATCATTCTACAAAAAAGATACAAACACGTGTGTTTGTTGCAGCTCTATTCACAATAGCAAAAACATGGAACCTACCATGTTGCCCGTCGAAGCTGGACTGGATTAAAAAATTATGGTACATATCCACAATGGAATATTATGCAGCCAAAAAGAAGGACAAATATACGGACTTTGCAGCAACTTGGATGGATTTGGAGTCGATCATACTCAGTGATCTATCACAGAAGCAAAGAAAGAGTACCATATGTTCTCACTCATAAGCGAACCTTGAACAATTATAATACTATAAGAGAGCAATTGGCAGTAATGGGAAACTGTCAGGGGAAGGAGGTTGGATTGGCAGTTGAGGGAAACTGCTAGGGGAGGGAAGGCGTACCTCATCAACAAGGGTACCTGCATAATCAATGTTTATATACCTAACCCTGAATTGTACCCTACATCTTTTAATAAAAACATAAAAACAAAAATAAAAAATAAAAAAATTTCACCCCCACAGTATGTGTTCCCTTTTTCCTGCATCTGTGCCAGTATCTATTGTTCTTTGATTTTTTAAATAATGGCCATTCTGATTGGTATTCAGTGGTATCTCATTGTGGTTTTAATTTACAATAAATGCCAGAATCTTTGTTAAGACCTTTGTCTTTTTTAGGTCATTTAATCTTTATAGCAGCTCTGTAAACTAGGTAATATTAGTGTTCTTGTTTTGTAGATGAAGAAGCTAAGATTTGGAGATGTTGAATAGCTTGTACAGAATTATTTGGTCAGTTATGGTGGTCAGAGCCAGAACCACTACCAAATACTCGCAGCATCATCATCATCATCATCATCATCATCATCATTTTCTTCTTTTATTAACAAGTGTTTTCTATTAACACCGACCCTCATAGATGCTTTGCACAAATTGCTCTAGTTTACTCAGTTCCCATGAGAACCCTATGAAATGTGTAGTAGCATTGTCCCCATTTCATAGATGAAGTAATTCTGGCTCAGAAAGGTCAAGTGACTTGTCCAAGGTCATACAGCTGCTAAGTGGCTGAGGTAAGGCCTGAACTTGAATATTAGTGTCTTCAAAGTCTGAACTCTTTGCTGCTTCTCCATTGCATTTCCGAGCTAATTTCTGACTCCCAATCTTTAGCTTCCTGTTTATGGTGACATATCGTCATTCTGTCTCTAATATGTGCAGGATTTGAGAATATGTTTCTCTGACTTAGGTCCCTGATATACACAGAGAAGCATTATCCTCTGAATGGTAGAACTTTTCCCTTGCCATGAAATAGATTGGGTGGAAGAGGCATACAGTAAGGAAGTTTCAAGAGGGAATGACAGGGGGCGCCCAGTAATTGCTGGGTGAGAATGATCAATAATAAATACCCATGAACCTTCTCATGCATTCTCCCAGGACATAACAGAATTGTGAATGAGTGAGAGCAGGGTCCAGCAGAAGGAGTGCCATATGGTGATTATTTAGGACCAGGTGTCAGTGATTGAGGAAGACCTGAAGCTCGACTGAGGCTTGGGGATTGAAAGGAAAGAGGGAACCTTTAGAGTTGGTGTAAGTTGACAGGTGGGCACTCCAGATAAGAATAAGCCTGGCACATTTTGGTGGAAAAGAACATCAAATTAGGAGTCATGAGAAACTCAGTTCTAGTCTTAGCTTTTACTTTGCCAGTTTTAGGTCTTTAACTTCCTTGATTGTAAAGTGAGAAAGAAAAACCTTCTTAATTATTTTATGTGAAAATAAAATTATTTGCATGCAACCAAGGTTGAGAGAGAACCAAGCAAGTGGCTTCAACTAATCTTTAGGTTCTGAAAATAGAACAATGGTGATGTCTAAACTTCTGTGCTGTAATTGGACTTTCCAGTAGAGCCCATTTTAAGTAAACGTGAGTGCTTCAACAGTATTATTTACTTAGGTATGTTTTATAATCTCTAAAGCAGGGATTGGAAAACTTTTTCTGTAAGAGACCAGATTGTAAATATTTTAGGTGTTGTAGGCTAGAAAGTCTCTGCTTCAACTATTCAATTTACTGCTGTAGCGTAAAACCAGTCACAGATAGCAAGCAAATAAGTGATAGTGACTTTAAGTTCTGATCCTTGGTCCAAAGTACTGTATGAATGTGTGGTGCACACATTTTATTTTTATTTAGTTTGCATGTTTATGTGCTTTACTGTTGTACCTGGCACATGTTAATGCCCCAAGTGATGTCAGGGGTTGTCATCATCCAATCATCTAAATATTTTTTACTAGAATGTGAACTGAATGCAAGCTAAAACTGTCTGAGTGGTCCCCAGCATCTAACAGTGTAAACATTAAATATTTGCTGACATGACACCTCTTTTGATTTTTTAAATATTTTAGGTGTTGTAGGCTAGAAAGTCTCTGCTTCAACTATTCAATTTACTGCTGTAGCGTAAAACCAGTCACAGCATGCAAATAAGTGAGAGTGACTTTAAGTTCTGATCCTTGGTCCAAAGTACTGTATGAATGTGTGGTGCACACATTTTTATTTGATCTTCTTTGCTAAATACTACTCATCCTCAGTATCCAGCTCAAGACCCTCCTCTACCCACAAAGTCCTGTCTTTTCCAGCTTTCTCAGGCATATCACTTTCTTGAACACCTCCAGGATAGATTCTGTTCCATAAAACTAGGAACCTGGCTCTAATACTAACAGTAATGCCCAGCATTCATGGAGTTGACCCTGCTTGGAATGTTGTACATTCAGATATTTGCATTGCAGAGTTCTTTGGGCTATTTAGAGCTCAACTTAAATAACACCTTCCCCAAACAGGCAATTGAGTTTTAAACATGACACCTCTTTTGATTTTTTAAATAAATATTGTAAATTGGAAAATATCGAGTTTGCATGTTTATGTGCTTTACTGTTGTACCTGGCACATGTTAATGCCCCAAGTGATGTCAAGGGTTGTCATCATCCAGTCATCTAAATATTTTTTACTAGAATGTGAGCTGAATGCAAGCTAAAACTGTCTGAGTGGTCCCCAGCATCTAACAGTGTAAATATTAAATATTTGCTGAGGAAATGGATGCATTGAGTGGGTACTCTGTGCCAGCTACTACAATAAAGCATTATATTTATGTGTATTTATTTATTTATTTTCATATTATTGATTGATTGATTGATTGATCAATTTTGAGTTGGAGTCTCACTCCATCACCCAGGCTAGAGTGCAGTGGCCCAGGCTGGTGTGCAGTGGCATGCTCATGGCCATCCCAGGCGATCCTTCTGCCTCAGCTTTTAGCTGGAATTATAGGCACACGCTACCACGCCTGGCTAATTTTTTAATTTATTGTAGAGAGAAGGTCTCGCCAAGTTGCCCAGGCTGTGCTCACACCTGTAGACTCAGGCAATTCCCTCACCTTGCTCTCCCAAAGTGCTAGGATGACAGGCTTGAGCCACCACGCCCATCCTTTTCACATTTTTTAGAGATGGAGTCTCACTATGTTGCCCAGGGTGATCTTGAACTCGTGGGCTCAAGTGATCCTCCTGCCTCAGCTTTTTAAGTAGCTGAAACTAAAGGGATAAGCCGTGTGTTTGTGTGTGTGTGTGTGTGTGTGTGTGTGTGTGTGTGTGTGTGTGTGTGCGCCTCCCAAGTAGGTGGAACTACAAGTGTGAGCCATGGCACTCAGCTTTCTCCTCCTCCTCCTCCTCCTCCTCCTCCTCCTCCTCTTTCTTCTTTTTGTTTTTTGGGGGTTTTTTTTGTTTGTTTGCTTGGTTGTAGAAACAAGATCTCGCTATATTCCCCGGGCTGATCTTAAATTCCTGGCCTCAAGTAATCTTTCTTCTCAGCCTCGCAAAATGCTGGGGATACAGAAATGAGCCACCGCGCCTGGCCTATTATTTATATCTTCTTATTGAGTTCTCATAACATCTCTCTGAGATGGGTCTTGCTATTGGCAGATGGGGAGACTGAGGATCAAGTAGGGGCAGTAACGGTCCAAAGTCATACTGCTGAGAAGTAGTAGCAGAGCCAAGTTTCAAACCCTTGTCTATCTGCATCCAAAGCCTGGATCCTTTACTTTTAAAATGCCTTGCCAGGGATTTGTATAGCCTTCCTTTAATCAAAAGCACCTGATTTCTTATTCGTTTCTGAACATGCTTTGTTTACCCTCATGGAGGATAAGATCCTGAAGGCAGGGGCCATGTCTCATTTCTTTTTATTGCTCACAGGCTACCTATCATGCTTAGCGCAGAGTGGAAGATTAATGTCATTAGTTTGTGCCCTGCCTCACTGGCATGAAGGAATTCTTTGCTGTGTGTTTTAGTGCCGCACAAGATTTCTCTTTCTTTAAATGGAGTCGCCTATGGTTTTATGATAACACCATTTCCCCATCCTCAGGGACCAAATGCACTTCGGGTATCCTAAATACAAAGACTTGACATCTCTAAATAGCAGAGTAATTACAGGTATAGCACCTCAAGGGCTTAAAGGGAGTGAGGCCTCCAATTTAATTAACCCGAGGCTGTAATCAGCTGGGGACAGGTGCTGAGGAGAGGTGAAACAGCTTTCACTCTGCAACACTGGGGTGACAGCAGATGTGTTTTTGTGCCTCTGGTGCTTCTGACCGAGAGAGATAATGGACATTTGGTGCTCATTTCCGAAGGTCAGAGGATCTGGTCCCATGGTCCAAGGTGCTAGCAGAGTGAAGGCTGTAAGCCTGCTGCACCTCTTGCACTGGTTCTCACAGTGCTCTGTGGAATTCGTGGTGAGGAAGAGGCTGGGGTAAAGAGCTGAAGGCTTTCCCTTCATCTGTCCTTAAGCATTTATCCAGGACATGTGAGGTGGTGGCTGTTTTTTGTTAGGCACTTTCTTAACCTGGGATGTGGCGTCCTTCAGATGTGAAACTGTGCCCTCAACAAATCTCTTGAAGAACTGCTCCGTCTTTTGCTAATACCCCATTAAACTGGGAGAGAGTTTGCTCACATTTTTAAAGTGTGCCACTACAAACAACAAGCGCTTATAGATCACAGCAATTTTTTCAGTAGGCTTAGCCTCCAGAACAGCTTTTACTTGCTTTTATTTAGTATAGCTATAAATAGTTTTCAATACCGACTGCAAGTGATGCTTTGTATTTGGTGCTAAGTTTTAAAATATGTAGTTATAATAATATTGCTATAGTGGTAACAAAAGCCATTAACATTTTGGAGAAAATTCTGTGGAACATGTGCTACTCTCAGTGATTAGAATGCTTTATATTCTATAACTCTTAAATTAAAATAGGAAAAAGATACCACTATCACAGCTGTTTTGCTGATGAGGAAACTGAGGCATGGACACATAATTTCTGTTCTTAAAAAGCTGCCTGTCAAATGGGGGGGATAAGGCATGGGCACATATAATCAAAACACAAATCAAAGGGTGATCAGAGTCATATCCAAGGTGAAATGAAACACCTTTTGCATAGTTGGAAGAGACATAGGAGCCTGGACACCATATTATTATTCCATGCAAATGATAGATATTGCTCATTAAACAGGGCACTCTTTCCTACTGATCTCAAATAGTATTTAAGAATTACTTTCAACAGAGCTTTCTGAATAGCTATGCCAATTTTTTCATTTTCATATGATGTAACTGCCTGCATGCTTTCTGTAGCTGCTTTACAACAAACAGCTTAAGAAGTAGAAGAGAGCTTTCCCCAACGGGGAAATGAACACAATCTCAGCACTTGATATTCATTTGTTTGCTCAACAGACATTAGTTGAGACTATATTTTATGCTGTAGTTTGGGCATTATGGCTATTCCTGAAACAAGGGCTTGCTCTTGAGAAAGGAGAGTAGATAATAACTGCTGAAATGTATGTAAGTATATGCTGTTAAAAAAAATTATGCAGTGTAAGGGAACCGAAAGTGAGAGGAGAGTGGAACCGCTCATTTAGATATAAGAGGGGACACCCCCCAAAATGAAATTTATTTATTAAAAAATTGTGTATTTATTTTTACGTGTTTAAACTTCAGTCCCCTTCCAAATATTCTCTATCTGGTACAATACACCTATTGAGACACGTTTTCCACTGCTCAAAACAATTTTGAACTTGTCAATTTTTATGCCTTTCAGTGCTTTTGCCATTTTTTCCCCCACCTCTTCCACATCAGCAAAACTTTTTCCTTTGAGTACTTCTTTTGATCTGGAGAAACAACAACAAAAAGCCTCTTGGGGCAAGATTGGGTAAATAGGGAGGGTGGGCCAGGGGGGATCATGCCATTTTAGGGTCGAAAACTGCTAAACACTCAGCATGGTGTTGTATGGGCAGGTGTGCTATCCTGGTGAAAGACCCAGTAACCTGTTTGCCAGAAAAACAATCACTGGAGCCAAACACACCCTCTTGCCACAATGCTAGCTGGAACACTGATGCCAATGGGTTCCTGGAACACTTACCTACCGGGGGATGTCTGTACTACAAAAGGCCCACCCTCCAAAAGATAATTCCAGTCTTTTTGGGAGGGTCCCCCTTGTAGAGTGCTTAGGCAGGTCCTACTTGATGAAGTGACATTTGAGTGGAGAGCTGACTGAAGTATAGGGGAAGATGTGAGTACTAAGAGTATTTTAGACAGAGATCTCTCTAGCTGATTATAGAGCAACAATAACAGAAAAAGTGATGCTATAAAAAGAAGTGAGATTATGTTTTACCCATGCTTGAAATGCTCTGGTGTCTTTCATTATACTAGAATACATCCCAAGTCCTAATCTCTGTTATAGGTTCTGCACATCTGGCCCCTGGCTATCTCTCTGAACTCCTCTATTTTCCTATTCTCTCTGTTTCTCGTATTCTGTCTTTCTGCTTTTAAAAACACACCTAACTCAAAGACTTTTTACCTTTAAGATGTTGTTAGAGATATCGGCTTATCTTTGAGTTATTTTAGGTAGAGGCCGTAACTCATCTTCTGACTCCAAGCTTTTCATGAGTCTTTTGTAAAGAGATAGCTAGGCAAACTTCACCACCATGTGTTCTAAGCTAAGCACCAACAAGGTCCAAGTCTGGATAAGTGTAGCTTTTTTTATCTTGGCTACATTTCCTACACATCTGGTGGCTGGTGACTTTTGGTGAAATCAGTCAGTGAATTAGTGTTATATAGTTGACTAGTGCCATAAATGGAGGTATGATGACTCTTGAAGGCAATATTAATTTACAAGCATAACTTTAGCATCAGGATGCCCTCAGGCATCTGCAGCAACGTAGAATCAGTAGCTCACAATTTATGGATGTGCCTTCCAAAGTTGTGGTTCCATTAGTGGAAAATGATTTGTAGTGAATCATTTATTTACCTCCTTGACCAAAGACATACTTTAGTGAGTGAGTAAGCCAGGATTTTAAGAGACATTTTTGGTAATCAGCCTCTGCAATGGCCCCCAGCTATCCTCACTTACTGGTACGCATACCCTTGTCTCATCACAAAATGAATTGAGGCTGTTATCAAAAGACTGCCACTGATAGGGTGAATCATTTTGTGATTTTTTTAGTCTAATAATAAAAGTTACTAAGTTTCTATCTTGACCTCTTAGATCACTTATTCTGGGGGAATTGAAACCCCACGTTTTGTGGATATTCAAGTAGTCATGTAGAGAGGTCCACATGGAATGAATTGAGGTTTACCCACCAGTCTGATAGTCATGTAAGTGAGCCACTTTGAAAACATTAAGTGAATCCTTCAGATGACTGTGACTTTGACTGAAATCTGACTGCAGCCTTATGGGACACGCAAGCTCGAATTGTTCAACTATAGCAGACCTGAATTTCTGGCTCATTAAATCTGTGAGAGAAGAAAAGTGATTCTGGTTGTTTTAATCACCAAGTTTGGGGATAATTTGTCATGTAGCAATAGATAAGTAATAGGAGGGGGGACCAAAAAAACCCCAAAATTATGTTTTGGAGGGTGAGTCCCTTGCAGTACAGGCTTCCTCCGCTAAGTAAGTGCTCTAGGAACCCATCAGCTTCAGTATACCAGCTGGAGAGTCTTTCAGCGCATTTGACCATTTCATGATGGGTGATTTACGAATGCACCTGTTCACACCACACTGCGTGTTCAGCAGTTTTTGACCCTTATTCCCCACCCTCTCTATTCACCTAATATCACTCCAAGTGACATTTTTTGTTTCTTCAGATGAAAAAAGTCCCTAAAAGGAAATGTTTTGCCAATGTGGAAGAGGTGAAACAAAAAAAGGCAGAAGCACTAAAAGGCCTAAAAATTGTTTTGAGCAGTGGGAAAAGCATCTCAATAGGTATATGGCATCAAACGGAGAGTAATTTGAAGTCAACTGAAGTTTAAACATGTAAGAATAAATACACAATTTTTTATCAATAAATTCCTGTTTTGGGGGGGGGTCTCCCCTAATATAGCATCACTGATGCTTTAGAGACGAGCCCTTCTATTCTTTAAAGTCCAAACTTTTTGCCATTATTCATAAGGCCCTCATGACCTGACTCCTCCCTGCCTCTCTAGAAAAAAATTGGTATAGGAAGTGGGATAGCTTAGGATATCTACGATATCCTAAGCCTGAGGTAATCAGGTAGTCTTCCTCAGTAGGGTGACCATTTGTCCTTGTTGGGACTGAGAGGGTTCCTGGAATGTGGAATTTTTAGTGTTGAAACTGGGAAAGTCCAAGAAAAACCAAAGTAAATTGACCACCCTATTCCTGAAGAACATCAGAAAAGAGCAGGGTCTTGAGAATAAGTGAAGAAATAAAGCAAAACTTTGTGTGTTAACAAAAGTCTAGCAAAGGGACAGGGTAGGAAAAAGTATGTAAAGAGAAAAGGCTCTGTCAAGTTCAATAATGTATTCCTAGCACTGGTAAGGAGTAAGTGTTAGAATATTACCTCTCCAGTCCAAACCTGTACTGTTATTCTTGCTCATTACATTGAAGCTACATGAATATTCCTTCTTTTTCTTTAACACTCCAGGTTCCTTTTTAATTCAGGCACATTGGTTTTTACTGTTCCCTTTGCCTGTGATACCATTTACCCAGATATTAATGTGACTGTCTTATTTCAAATGCCTCTTCCTTAGTGAGGCCTTTTCTGCCTCCATTGTCACAAATAGCCCTGTACAGTCAACCTCAGTCAGTCATTTTATTTATCCTCACAGTACATATCACCATCGGGAAGTATCGTGTGTGTGTGTGTGTGTGTGTGTGTGTGTGTGTGTGTGTATGTGTGTGTTTCCCTGTTTTATGAGAACACAAGCTTTTCTGTTCATTCATCACTATATCTCTTTTCCTATAGCAGTGCTGTCAAATATAAAATATGCTGCTAATCTTTGTTGAATGAATAATTACAAGTAGGGTAGGAGACTGTGGCCAGATAATGGGTCTCATTTTTCCCGGACTTAAAACTCCCCAGGGTCTTTTTATTGCCATGAGGGTAAAATGCCAACTCCTTACCATGGGCTAAGAAGACTCTCCCTACTCAAACTCTGAGCATCATATTAGCTTCAAATCTTGCCTTGGTCTACTTTTGACTTTATGTGCCAGGCACATTGACAATATTGATTCTGTTTTGAATTTCTCAGATAATATTCCTTGTTTCTACTAGCTAACTCATAAAAGTCTCTAAAGAAAGCTTTTGGCAGATGCCTTCCCTGACAGCATCCACTGCAGTCCCATTAAGACACCCTTCCTAGTGTCTGCACAGCTCCTATTACCTCTGCCATAGTACTTAAAACACTGTTGAC
>CAUYQG010117408.1:0-79451 GCA_963574415.1 Tarsius wallacei
TGGAGAGGTAAGTAGGAGGAATTTTGGAGTTTGTTTCTCTGGTATTATCTACCTTCTTAAAGACAACAGAGATTAGTTTAAGCTTGCATTTTTATGAAAACATTTTTTTCTTTGTGCAGACATTTGCCAATGATTGGTCAGGTTTCTAGATTGATGATTATTAGGTAGTTTAACTAGGTGAATTCAACTGTGTTATCTTCTGTAGCTAAACTGCAGTATAATTTTTTTATAGTCAACCAAAAGCTTTAGGCTGAAAAATGTAGCTACTTAGAATACTTAATATCTCATGCATGTCACAATAAGAACATTGGTTAAAAGGCATCTTATGCCTAAAACTTTCTGGGTAAAGTAGCATATACCACCACCAACAAGAACAAAAGAAACAAGGCTGAACAACTTTTAATTTCCATCTCTCAAAACTAATGCCTCCTTTATCCCTTCTGAATGTCATCCATATACTCAGTCCATTATTGGTGAGCCAAACTTCCTTTTATTACAAAAAATAATAATAAAGCTATACACATCCTTGAACACTATTCTGAAATTTACTTACTTCCCTGTGATCAATATCACAGGAAAAGCTGACTTATTTGCTCATTCTTTTCCTCTGAGATGAGATATCCCCTGTGCCTGCTTTTCCTAAATATGTTCCGAGCTAAGAGAAAAATCTGGCCATTATGTATTTAAACTATTTACAGTTGAAACATCTTCTCCAGGGTGAAAATGGAAATCCCCTCTCTTTGACTCTTGAACATGATGTGTCTTCCAAGGTATCAGGTGTGAGTGCAACCTCTCAGTAATTATTGGAACATGCAATCTCAAAGAAAAGCAATTACCTTATAAATAATTCCTACTGGAAATCTTCACCCACCATTCATAACTGTGCTGTTTTAGTGGTATCTTCTTATCTATATGTATACATACTTTACGGGAATTGGTGAATATATATTAAATGTTAATATTCCCCCTGAATTTTATGCTTTTATATTGATTGACTTTTATATATTGACTGAATGTTATACACACATGTTTTTCACCCAAGTTTGATATTGATAAATAATTACGGGATCTAGTGTACAATTCAAGAAGGTAATATCTTTTCTAAATTGTGTTTGTCTATGACAATATCTGACATGAACTTGGCCTAGCCTTGAATAAGTATTTAAATTAAAGTGATGAGCTGGAAAAAAAATTGGACTCAGATTCCAGACACGTGGTTGTTATAAAGTCACATTGTGAGGGAAGTTACTTGGGTCTCAGTTTCAACATTTGTGAAGTCAAAGGAACAGAGTAACTTTGTAAAGTTACTTCGATGTTTAAGATTTCATATTGGATGTGTGATTAAAAAGAAAAAGATTAGATAAATCATGGCTGTTGGTTCATATTCATATAGTTAGGTCACAGAAAAGAATGAGATTTCTAGGATCTGTGAGAAACAAGGGTGAGTGTTGAGACTATGAGATTTTTTTCAGTATATTGTGTATGAGAACATAAAAGACAGAACCGGGACAACAGTGATTCTAATTGTGCCTTGCCAGATTTAAACCACAGCTCCATGTAGTCACCACCATGCCCTTTCAGCCTACAAAATCAATCCAAATAAATGAATGACCAAGGTAGATAAAAAACAGTTTACTTGCTATAGATCCATCTTCCAGATGAGCTTCCTTGCAAGCAAGGATGGTGCTTACACTGGTTCCAGGCCAGTGGAAATTGAGTCAGATCATTAGAGAGGAGCCTGGAACAAATGTATGTATGTATGTAGGTAGGTAGGTATTTAGCAGAAAAACAGACTTATTGAGTATACTGCAAGACAACAGTGGGTGGGACAGCAATAAGAGAGCAGGAGCCTGGAAAAAATATATGATCAGTAGAGCATTAGATATTGAAATACTAACGTCAGTATCTTTGATATAAATGACAACACATTTTAAAGAACATTCTCTGAGAATCCTTGTGCCAGGAACTGATGACAAGTCTGCATATAGAACATTTAGCAAGATTAAGTTATTGTCCTTGTGCCTACAGTAAAGATTGCCAGAAGCATGTATATTCATTCCACTTTGTTCTCATAAAGTGTTACTTATAAATCACTGAGTTGTCACTCATAGAAAGAAGTCTCAACGTGAGACACATTAGTGGTTTATAATAAGTATGTGGAAGTGTTGATTCAAAATGCATTAGGCAGCTAATTTAAAAGAACTTTGAGGTTCACTTTTCCACTTTTTTATTAGTGATACTATGTATAAATCATGGTGCAAAAGCCATTTTTTCCCCAGTTTGTTGAATACTCTTCAGATAATTGCTAAAGTCTTTGGATAATTTTGCATGTGATTTCCATTTACTGTTAACTTAACCAAAATGGCAGACTTATTTCAAGCTGCAGTGGAGGTTTTAGCTCTGGTTTGTTCCGTATTTCCATTAAAAAATGGGAAATATTCCATATTTCCATAAAAATGGGAATTATTCCAAATTTCCATAGGAAAATCTTCAAGTGAAAAGCAGAGCAATGCTCTACTTATTTTTAACTCCAGGAAAAATGGTCCTAAAAAAGTAAATCCTCTGACTGTACAAATACACAAGTGTTAGCAGCAAATGGAGAGAAATCCAGTCAAAGTCATAGCAGAATAATACAAATGGAGAACCATTCCCAAATACCTATAGAGTGTATTCTAAGGCACTTAATTTTATTCAAATGCTTAAAATTCTTATTATTCTCTTCATGCACACTTCTTTTATATTTTTTCCTCAAATCCTTTTTCTCAATTTTTTTCCTCAAATCTTTTTTTTCTGACAAAAATTTTCTTGTTTTCCTTTTCCCATTGATACCAAACAACTTCAGCTATCATTCAGTGCAATTTCACTCATGCATCTCTGGCCTGGATCATTGTCCGTAGCATGTGTTTGACCTTAGTACTATGTTGATGGTAGATTCTCCCCAGAGGATATAGATGTAGTTCAGGTGTCTTTTGGAGGTGGAGTAGGGTCACTAGGATAGGGGCCCATGAGATAACATGAGACTCTGATGACAGGTCATGTGGGCTTCTTTTTTTTTTTTTCTACCTCTGATAAAACATTACAATAAAACCGATAAAAAAGGACAGTTAATTTTATGATGAAAATCAAAAGTATCTAGAAGAACAAAAGTCACAAAGAATAGTAGTTAATCTCAGGAAAATATCTTTGAGAGAAAGAGCTATGAATAAACTTTATTTTGTAACAGTAAAGCCAAGAAAGCTTATAATCAGCTACTTTTTTTTCTTTCTTTTTTTTTTTTTTTTTTTTTTTGACTTGGAGTCTCACTCTGTCACCCAGACTGGAGTGCAGTGGCTGCTCCCGGCCACTGCAGCCTCGACCTGCTGGGCTCCGGCGATCCTTCTGCCTCAGCCTTCCAAGTAGCTGGAATTATAGGCGTGCGCCACGCCAAGCTATTTTTTTTTTTATTTATTGTAGAGATGAGGTCTCGCTTGCCCAGGCGGGTCTCGAACCCGCGGGTTCAGGCAATCCACTCACCTCAGCCTCCCAAAGCGCGGGATTACAGGCTGAGCCACCGAGCCCGGCTATCAGCTATTTTTAACATGAAGATAGGGCTAATGTCCTCTATCTTGACTCAAGGTGGTAACAGTAACAGATTTTGTTTAGTTTAGTTGCCTATTAGTCAGCAGGTTCTAGACCTCAGGAGTCATCAGCTAAATCCAACCCTTGGTTGGATTTTGCATGATCTGCACAGAGCTATTTGTTTTCAATTTAAAAACTGATAGTTTATCAATATTTTTAAGTCAGGAGATTTTAAGAAACTAGATTAATGGTTTCTTGTGGAAAATTTGAAGATCTGGCCACTCTGAACCTGCATTCCCTCTGGATACCAATGAGTTGGGACTGAGAAACAGTTATAAGTTCATGAATTGACCTCTAGGCAAGGTTTTAATTCTTTTAGTTCATAAGACATCAAGAAGGACAGACATATAAAGGTGACAGAAGAGATTATAAATACCTGTGGCTTTAAGCTATAGAAGAAAATGACTAGATTTCCTGTCATGGATTAAAGAAGCATGTTTAAACTTCAGATGAAAATAAATGGGTGGATAGATGTCTGTTGTCAGCTTTTATCAGTTGTATTGTTTTAGAGCTGGAGGAAACCTAATCATCTGTTTTGGCACTTCCACTTTACAGATGTGCCCTGCAACTAGGAGACTGAATTTCTTGTCCAGAGTTATATGGTTAGTGAACAGCCAGGACATGGATCAAGGTCTTTTAGTATATGTATGTATATAAGGTTGTATGCGCATGAAATTTGTCAGGCAGTTTACATAAAAAGATAGTAACTTTACAATCCCCTTGGTAGAAGAATTGCAAGGCAGGAGAACAGATGTAGGAGGAAACTTTTCACAGAGTTTTTAGAAGAGTGATTTATACTACTCACTTAAAAATTCCTATGTTTAATACTCCAAAGAGTCATTTTTCCATGACTACTTAAGAAGTAAATATAATACATAAAAATATAAATGTATATATACATATATAAATGTTACTAGAAAATACCCTTTTAATTTAGACAAGTATATCTAATTTTAAAATAATAATAACAATAGGGTATTGTTCAATTCAGACAACTTGGTTTTTTTGGTTACAATTCACACTAAAATAAACATTTTCCAAAGCAATAGGTTGCTTCCTGTAGTCAACTCACTTTTTGGGTTTTAACACTTGAATAACTCTTAAAAATTAGCATTTTGACTAAAATAAAATTGTTGAATATTTCTGAGTATAATTTTTTATTTTATTATGTTTTACTTTTTTAAAATCTGTGATACAAAAATGAGGAGGCTTGAAGTATAAAGAAGAGTGGTGATACAATATTTCTTTTGTTATTTATGCATTATTTAAGAGTAATTAAAGTAAATTTTTTCCCGTAACTGTCAGATAAAAATTGCCTGATAAAGAAAGATTAACAAATGGTCTGTTTTTGTCATTGAATCCTAAACCCAGAACACTTGAAACACTGTAACATTTAAATGTTCAAAATAGGTGTTATAAAGAAATGAATAAACAAAGCCTAAGTTATTTACTAAAGCAAGTTTTTGGGACCTAGACCAAATAATTCTATTACCTCTTTCCCAATGGAATTTGAGTGATTACATCTGTCTTGGCAAAAGTGGTTTGGTTTATCTTAATGTAGAGTCAATGTAATGCTTATATTACATTGTTTACATTGCTGATTGAAAGCTAATATACTGTATATGCAGTTTGAGATGCCTGTTTCCAGTTTGAAAAGCTTAGCTTTTATATGACAAACAATACCATCATTTGGTTTCAAAATTCACCTGAATTTAACACATATTTTACTATGCCTACCCAGAACGAATCACTATTGTTCTTCCTATTAACAACAAAATATATTTACATGATTATCTTTTTGATTTAAAAGGAAAATATTCAGCTATATTCAGCAATAATTGTATTAGCATTTTTCATAAGAATTAGCATATTAGTATTAAAACGATGCTTCATTCACCTTACTTGGATTACGTAGACACATCCATCACTTACATACAGAAGAATGGTTATTAAATTTCAATTTTGTGAAGAAATTATTTTAGTAGTTAGGAACAGAGGATCAGGACTCACCTGGCTTTGCTATTTATCAGATGTATGTATTTAGGTCAGTAACTCTTCAAGCTTTCTAGGGATAATAATATTGACTCCTTAGAATTGTTGCAAGAATTAAATGAAAATAGTATGTAAAGAGTTTAGGGTGCATGATAAATATTTAAACATCGGTAAATGCTATATGGGAGTGCTACCCCGGAAATGTCACATGGCAAGGGTTTAACAATTGCTGGCTGCTATTGTTGGTGAAGATGGAAGAAGCAACATCGGGAGTGCCAAGTACTGAGACAGATACTAGTGAAGGGTGGGGGATAGCAAAGAAATATTATCCCAGTCCTTAAGAATCTGGAGAATCAAGTAAACTAGAAATTACAGTAGAGTTTGATAAATGCTATGTTAAAGTTATACACAGCATGCCACAAGAGAACATAGAAGGGAATGTAAATAATCCAGCTGTGGAGTGTGATAAGATTTCCCGAGGTGGTGATTCATATCTTGAGCATGAGTTCACCATGCTTCCATCACCACTGAAGGGTGTGAGGGAGGGCATCCAGACCAAGCAGCTTGAGCTAAAGGCAGGAGGTGAGACAATGTTCACCGTGTCGAGGAATTGAAAATAGCTCCTTATGGCTGGAGTGTTCAGTGAGTGGAAGGGTGGAAAGGGATAAAACTAGAAAAATGCACAAGAGTAACATGAGAAAAAGATGTGTGTGCAGTGCTCTTAAGGAGTTCAGGATTTTTGTCCTAAGAGCACATGCTGATGCCATTGAAGAATTTTAAGCACAGAAGTCAATTTATTAGATTTGCATTTTAGTCTAATCGCTGAAATGGTTTTGAAAAGAAGGAATTGGTGAGGAACAAGTAAGAGCTAGGGATGCATTTTAATAATCCTGTTTAAGATGTGACAGTGGCTTGAACTAAGCTAGTCAGTCTGAGGATAGAGGATAGAGGCATAGAATGAAAAAGCTCTGAGAGATTTAGGATAATTGATCCTTTTCTTTGCATCTCAGGAAAAAACCTCAACAGGGAAATACAACTAGCAAGTACAAAAGAGCATGCTAATTCAGATAAAATATTAACAGATGCTTTAAGTTTAGGGATATTTCACCCAATGAAAAAGCACCACACTAGTCAGTTGGCCCCACCGTGTTTCTAATGCAAAATCCTTTTCTTGAACTCAAAAGAAATCTGCATCTATATTTCTAATTTGAAATTATCAAATGCTTTAACTATGAATATTAAATCTAGATCTGGAAAAATTAGTCCTACTGCAAAAGGAGTTGTCAAAAACTCAGTGTTGCTTTAGCTTTGCAGAGAAAAGCTAAACTCTTAAGAAACTAATACATAAAGATTTGTAATTGCATATATTTATGCAACTTATTCATTCAACAAACATTGTTGCGTCTGTACTAGCCATACACTATTATAGGTGCTTCAGTTATATTGCTGACCAAAAATATGCATTATTTTCCAAATGGGTAATCAAGCAACTTGATTTATTGTCAAGTTTGGAATTGTATCTTTGTATCTACCCTTATAATTGACAAGTTTCTACTTTTAAGTTTCCAAATTGGTAAAAATGAAATGATAGTCTGTGTCTTCCAGTGAGCTTTATGGATAGTTAAAAGAAAACATTATTATTTTTCTCAATTTCATTCTTCTTGTGTGCATGAGTGAGTAAGTTCAGATGTTAACTTTTAAACTGTGTTTGTTTAAGACGTACTATTTCAATACTAGGTAATAAATGTATCTCCATTCTCCCCTTTCCATAATCCAGAATCATTTTTGAAAGGTAGGCACTAACACCAAATATGGTTTTTGCAGAGATTTTGTGGTTAACATCACAGCAAAATGTAAACTGAAACCATGAAGCTCATGTCATTTTCAACCATAGACGGATAAAAATAAAACAGCAGTGAGCTGAAGCACAAAGGGTGGTAATAAGCTGTGTATGTGACTCAGAATTTTTTGTGTTACTTTTGTAATTTGATCTTTTGAATTATATTTCTTTACTTGATGGCAATAAGTCCTGAAAGACTAAGATATCATAAATGCCAAAAAGTAAACCTGTATCTACTAAAGATTCTTTTAACTCATTCTCTAGCCCCTTTCATTTGAAAATCTCTTAATCCTAAGATTTGGGGCTGTCTGCCTAACATTTCATATCACTTTGAGGTATGCTGGTATTAGGATAGGAAATTAGTTAAATATTTGACACAATATAGGCTATAATTATTACAACATGACAGTGAGCACTTAATTTAAAATTGAATGAAAAAGTAAGCTCTCATGGACACAAAGACAATTTTTGTTTAAAGTATTAAGAGAAAAAGGCATCAATAGATTCTATCATTAAAGGTACATAGTTATTAATGAATAGAATCGATCATTTTATAGTAGAAAGTGGTGAGATACACTGTTACAGTAATATACCATTCTATGTTATATCTTCAGAATCTAGCTGGGTATCATATAAATTTTAGGTTTCCATTATTTCTATAGAAAAAGATGAAAATATGAATTTCTTACTTTCCCGTTTGTATAATATTGGGAGTCATGTCAGATTATGAAGGCAAAACATTTATAAATTTAGTATTTATCAAGTGTCTATTCCATTCTAATTATGCATTTTAATTTATTCCACACAAAGCCTTTTAGCACCTGTTCACACTTTTCAAAAAAGGAAATTGGGGTCCAGAGAATTAATAAACTTGTCCAATGTCATATGACCTTAAGTTATAAGGATAGATCTCAGATCCATTTTTGTTTGTATTTTTGCAACTATACTATACTCCCACATAAAGAATAAAAACCATGACTATGCTGATTAGAATATTAATACAGATTACAATTCCATTACTGAATATGTATGTTAATAAAATAAGGTATTTTTTTTTAGGTCAGAAAAACCCAAATCTTTTAATCACAAAATATTTCCATTCTGAGCATATTAATTGATGCATTTGACTAAAACCCTGGAGAAAATGATATGATGAAGATGAACATAAAACCTTTCTGTTGATTCTAGCAAACCTGGTTCTGACTAGTGGCAGGGAAATAGGGAAGGTTGGGAGCAGTGGGGAGTTGACCAGTGAAGTCATTAGCACTGGATTTTAAAGATGAACATACTTTCCTTAGGTGGAGAAGGATTTGAAAGACTTTTATGAATTCACTTCAACCTTTAAATTTGGAGCAACAACTGTGACCTTTCCCTCCTTCCTCTTTTTTTTTTTTTTTTTTTTGATCTTCACACAATGCACTCTTAAAGGTTTCATTCCTTTCTTACTGGCCAGTTCTTCTCAGCTGCTAGAGACTCTTTTTCTTCTAAATCTCAGAGTTTCAGGGATTAGTTATCTTTCTTTTACTCCTTGATATCTACTCTCAACTCTCTGGAGACAACTTACCTAGTCCCATGGGTTTAAATGTTCTTCAAAGGCTGTTCATACCAAATTTTATATACCCACCTTTGGTTTCCTAATTGAAATTCAGACGTATGCATCTAATTGCCTACTTATGTATCTAAATGCCTACTAATTGCCACATCTATGTGTGGATATGCGGGTCTGGAAATGTCAGGAGTTCAACAGAGATATAAATTTGGGAGACATCTATTTAAAGATCCTTGAAATTTTTAAGTTAGAAAAGAGATAGTAGATTTCTTTGCTCATTACACAAGTCAAGCAAAAAACAATTTCAACGCTAGCTCGAATTACTTTATTTGAATTAGTTCATTTAAATCGAATTAAGCTATTTAAGATTATAATTTAAACAATCTCTGAGAACCACCTGTTAGCATTTACTTTTTAATAACTGTACTCTAACCAATTTACATGCAAGAAGACAAATTCTTGATATCATTACCAGTTATTCAATTTCTTATTAAGCATCTGGGATTCTAGTTTCGAAACCAAACTCTAATCATTGTTAAAGTAGAGCTCTAACAGATACAAAGACTTTAAGGCAGCATGATTAAGTGAAGACAATTTATGCTGTGCTCTACATTTTTAATTGAAAATTTAATGTAGATGTAGACGCTAATGAGAGCTACTCTTTTTTGAAACAAACTTCCATTTATTCCTTCATTTGTTCATTTACAACTCAACAAGTATTAACTTGAAAGCTTACAAGATGCAAGACACTTTTTCATGTGTCCTGAATATTTTAAAAGTTATTTTAAATTTTGAAGGTGCCCAACGCAATAACCAAGTAGTAGAAGAGACCTCTTTGCAATTAGAATTCAGCCCGTGAGCTAGGCAAAAGTTTTGAGCGCAAAAGTGAGCTTTCACAGAGAGCTACAGGTATGGATTCTTCCTGCAAGTATGAAAATAAAGACACCTGCTTTTTCTGCCCATTAGTGTAAAGTGTGCGGTTTCCTAGAGTGATGTGGGTGCTTAACATCAGCAGCAAATGTGGAGATTTCACTAATATATTCCTGGGAGTAATTATCACATGGGAATTCATGAAGGGATTCCGATTGAGGATAAATCTTTCAGTAGGTAAGTCAAGCAAGTTGCTGCTGAATGGTCCTTTGTGACAGGATTAAGGAGAGGACAGCTGTTCCTCATTTCATTTTAAAAGAAGCAAAAATAAGAGAACCAAGGTTTTACATAGTAGGTTCAAGTCATAATCAAAAGGAAACAAAAGCACCGAGTAAATCAATAGTGTATATGATTTCTTTATAAATAATAGATATTATTTATAAATGATCAATAAGCTATATAATTAATAGCATGTGTTAGTAATATACTGAATACTATTTATAAATAATAGTTGTAAAATAAGTATTTTATGAATAGTGATTTGTTTGTTTATTTGTTTCTAACCGGTCTTATCTCTTATTTCCTGATCTCAGGGTTGATGTAGCTAAAAATTTGGGTTTGTAGTAAAATGTCTCTGGCACCTCTAGAGAGGTGACCAAAACTCTTAGTCATTGTACACATTGCACATTCCTAATTAAAAAATTCCAAATCTGAAATACTCCAAAATCTGAAACACTTCGAGTACTGAAAAGACACCACAAGTGGAAAATTCCACACCTGACCCCATGTGCAGGTTGCAGTCAAAACACAGGTGGGCAGTACACACTTTATTCACTCTTCCCAAGAGAAAAAATGAAATCATCAGGCTATATGTTAAAGGTATGTGTGAAACATAAATAAATTTTGTGTTTAGACTTGGGTCCCCTGCCCAAGATATTTTTTTATGTCTATGCAAATATTCAAAATTTAAAAAATTCTGAAATCTGAAAGCACTTCTGGTCTTAGGCATTTCAGATAAGAGATGCTCAGCCTTCAATTTTATCTGTGTTATGTTAATTCCATCTATGTCTTTGTCACAGTCTCTTGTTGATATCCTACAACTTATGGGATAAATAATACATTTAACAGATAATTACCTGTAGTAAATATCAACAATGAATGCAGCAATTGCTAGGGTATGGGGATAACAAATTATATTTGATTCTTGGTTTAAAAAATATAGTTTTAAAAAATCCCATGCTCTCATTAACTCAACTTGACTGGATTAATGGTAGGTGATCATAGGACATTTTGGGAGGATATTGTCTAAGTTATTTTCTCTAAGAATAAAGGGTTATAGGCTTCACAACATTTTCTTGCTGGAAAGTAAGATATTTTAACCATCTTTGTTACATTTAAATTCTCCAGTGGGAACCGGCCCTGACATTCAGCATTATAGGCAGCAAGCCCTATTATTCAATAATAAAAATTTATCTCTGAAACATCAGTGTTGCAGGTTAACAAAGGTTGGAGTAGACGCCTGTCACATAATTCCAGCTGACTACCCTCTGACCTTATGTTTAGGCTTTAATTAGGTATAAGTACATGCATAATATCACACTGTATATGTAGGAGTGTTTGGTATTAAAATGCATCCTTACATAACTCCTAGTTCAGTCAGATCTTCAAAATTATTAAAAACATGAGAGCATTCCATTCTGATGTCTGACTCTGTAAACAGAAATAAGTATGATTTTATGCAAACGTTGCCTTCCCTGTAAGAGCTTTGTGTGGTAGATTCTGGCTCTGTTGATATTTTTGCAGGCTCCTTAGCAAGAACTGATCAACTAATATTCTTGACCTATGATACTCCTTTCCCTTCCTCCTCCCATCTCTCTTGTAGGACTTATTCATGGTCACTCTGATGGGTGATTAGTGACTACTTCTAGAAAGAATTAAAGAAGAGCAGTGGTTTCCACAGCTTGCAATACAGCTGCTACAGTCACATGGAGAAATTACAAAATTCTGATGCCAACTCGCAAGACCTATCCATGTGATTCTGATGTTTAGCTAGGTATAAAAATGTATCTGGAGAACTGAGGTTGCTCCCATCCTTCCAACCAACCATCTACTCCCCATACTGTTTGAGGTAGAAGTGTTTATTTTTCAGTTGAACATATAAAAGTCACTGCTTAGTTTTTGTTTTGATGAGAAAGGCATCAAATTGTAAAGTTGATATGCTCCAAAATTAGAGCATCCTTTTGCAGAGGGAGTAAAACAGGCTAGTAGTGACAAGAGGTCAAAAAGAACATTTGGGAGGAAATGGAACTGTGTGTAGCCCTTTTAGCCCTTCCCCCCTTTGCATATAGACAAATCTTTAGGAATGTTATTTGCATTATATATTTTTTATTTTGAAGTTGTTTCAATTTGTAAGAAGTACAGCAGTGATAGGTTTCCTGATACCTGAGCAGAGAATGCACTGGCAGAAGGGACATTCTATATGGGCAACTAAATACCTGTGGAAGACATGATGGTTCATCTCCATCAAATGTTGACCTTGAAGTAGATCATCTAAAATCAGAGCTTAACAGATACCAATCCTCAAAACAGATTTAGCAGCAAAATGTTTGGTTTGACAATAATCTGATGGATTAGAATGAAATTATACTGTTCTGATTTACAGTTAAAAATATGCTCATATAACTCTTTAATATTTGCCTGTCACAGTCCTGTATAAAAATATACCTTTTTCTCTTGGGTGACGGAAATATTTTGGAACTTGATAGAAGTGGTGGTTGCATCCCATTGTGAATATACTAAATGACACTGAGTTGTGCATTTTACAATGATTGATTTTATGTTATATTAATTTCACCTGAATAAAAAAAGTTTAAAAATGTTACACAGAGAAAACATGAAATCTACATATTGAAATGTTTCTAGATGCTGAAAAAAGTTATCTTTGTTCACATACTGAAGGTTCTTTATAAGAAAGTCTTCTCTACCTCAGGTAAAGTTTGGTTACATCTTCCCTCAAGCCATCCCAAGTTGCTGTTTAATTACAATCCCAGATCTTCTACTATGTTTGCCATAGAGATTTTAGTCACTTTCTTCAGTTGAGTCCACTAGATAAAAGCTTTCTCTTGCTATTCAAAGTTGGAGAGGTGGAGTCCAGGTGCCTAATTTATCTGCCTCTGGTCAAAAGGGTTAGCAATCTAGTAAATGTAAGAAACAGCTGTCAGGACTCTGCTAGATGCTGCCCTCAGAGACAGGTGGACAAAGACTGGTAAAGAGATTTTGCCTTGTGGTCGATGTTGCTGTATTCTGTGAACCTGTTGCCATCAAATCTTAAGATTGTTCAGAGTGAGCAGATGGGTTGCAATTGCCTGTTCCCCATCCCACCCCCATTTTCCCACAGAATTATAAGAGCTCTTCTCCACACATACATAGCAGGTAGAGGTGAATTTAATCAGCCTTTCCACCTGCCCCTTTCTCCAAGATCCTTTGCTCAGCTGAAAAGATATCTGACAAGGCAGAAATGAATAGCTGAGTGATGGGTTGATTCCTCAAGAGTCTCCTTGAGCTGTGCTAAGCTACCAGCTACTCAGCTTTTCATTTTATGGGCAATCATCCCTTTTATTGCCTGTTCCCCTCCCTACTGTCTCCCTCCTTCCTTAGCATGATTGAGAATATTAAGTATATAATTATGAAATATATTCTGTTAGTGAAATGTAATTTTTGACTTAAGGTCTTCCCTCTTGCATACTTCCTGCATTATTACTGTATTTGACACTATTTTAGGTGTTTTGAGTGAAAGGGAATTTAAAAAGAGTGAGTATGCTTGACTCAAACTTTAGAAAGTTAAAAGTATTCCTTCTTCAGAAGTCCTGCTCCTTATCTCACAAACTCAGAGGTAGAACTTTTTGCTGTCCTGATAGAAGGACCACTAATTTTCTTTTAAGAAATCTTGATGGCATATGACATTGTGATATACATGATTACATATGTTTAGGTGCCCCTGGGGAGGACACTGGAATGTTTGACAATCCCACACATGTTTTCAGATGTTGAAGTTCATGAACTTTAAAGGATCAGGTGTCAAAATGGTTTTGTTTATGTAGTTTGGGAAAATTACTCTACAGTCTAAATGTAAATACAATCTAGGACATCTTGATTTGCTGAAATATGTGTAGGGCCTGATAAACAATTACTTGATAAGTAATTTTTTTAAGCATGTAAATGTTACAACCTAAGACTTACTAGCAATATTGAAATTGGGAATAACACGTAGTTTAGTTTCTCTATGACTTTCTCAATGTATATCAAAACACACAAAGTAGCAGAAATACAAATACTTGATGACTATAACAGTCCATATCCTAGAATCTAAAGAATGTGATTAATCTAGTCTATAGCACACATTTAAATGACAATTGACATTTTCCCAAATCATTAACTAGCAACACATAATTGCATAGAATATTTTGTATTCAACAGCAATCCTTCCACATGAATCAGGAAGATTGATTTTGGGATTCAAGATGAAGACTAGCAAGTGGGTATGCTGAAAGTTAATGGTGTATATATTTTTTTCCATATTGAGTCAACCAATTTTATAGGAAAGAACAGTGTCCGCCAAATTTAAAGAAAACAAATAAACCTTAAAATAGTATGACTGCTTTGATTCAATTGGCACTGAGATTTTCTAAATAAAGAAAAGAACTGGGTAGACATATATTTGTGATGAGAACATAGGTTGTTTTTTTTTTTTTTCCTGGTGTATGTGATGAATTTCATTTGCCGTCATAATTTTTTACTGTGAATTGAAATTGAATGTGTTAGAAGAGACGACCTGTAGAAATTTTGGAGTGAGTGTGTGTGATTTACTTTTCACATGAATGCAAGGATATAAGTAAATCGAAAGTATAGGATTAGTTGATTTAGTCTCCCATAGCAGACAACCACTTAGCTTTAAGATTATTGTATATTGTTACAGGACCCTGTTGTCCATGTATTTTGGAGTAGATCTTTATTAGAATGTGTTTTCTCATCATGGAGACATATTTAATAGACTAAACTAATTTCTCTGTGGATTAGTAAAAAAAATTATAAATTTTTACATTTGATTTAGTGTGAGCTATTTAAAATAACATGAAGATTGCCCTTAGGTTTTGGTGAAAAGTCTGACTATTGTGAATGGCTACTAACACCCCAACTGAAGACACTATGTAGAGTGTAGATTGCTACTGTATTATCTAAGTTATGGATATGAAAACTAAAATATATTTATCTACACATGCTGTAATAAATCTTAACAGTAACTGGTATGCAGAGAACATTTCAAAGGCAGTGCTGGCTAGACACAAGTCATTTGGCAGTAGCCCTGCCTAGTATATATTTTCAGGGCCTGTCTGCACAAGATGCTGGCACACTCACCCTGATTTCTATTCCAGGTGATGGACTTCTATCCAAGTAAGCGAGTGACTAAATATTTTCCGGTGGAATCTAGGCACCATAAAATCACTGAAGCCAAATAAAAAAGTTGTCGACCTTTCTAAAAAAGTAATTATAATAGCTTTGCATACCACTATGACAGAAGAACTATTTCCACTTAGATCACCAAATAATGAAATGGGTTGAACTTAATTAGAAAAAAAAAGTTATATGAATGTGCTGCCAATATTTTCTTTTATCAGCACTAATGAATGTCTTATTGAATTTTCATGAATTTCCAGAAAACTTTCTAATCATTAACAATAGCTAAATGTTTGGATTCTACATCCAGCTCTATCAAAGAAAAGAAATCCAATCTGAACCCACTGGAAACCCATGCCATCATCACTTCAGCTGATTTATTTTACACAAAACCAGTTAAGAAATAGAACACTTTGCATTCGTTTATTTGTGTTACTATAAGCAATTAGAGATGAATATGCCTTCCCAAGCGATACAAATGTGAGTCTCCCTTTGTGGCAGGTTGTTTAAATTTACAACATAAAGCTAGCATTTCCATCTCCAATAAAATCCAAACAGACATTTAATTTCGGTGCATGACATTTCTGACTAAAATAAAGCCAGCAAAGGCTCTCGGACAGCTCTTATTGTTCATGAATTTGAACAAATTGGGGATCTGTGAATTTATAGCCAGGTTTTGGTCTACCATTGTTTAAAATATAGCACACATGGAAAACACACCATGGGTGTGTTGTAATTCAGCTTTAATGATGTAACACTTGGTTTCAGTCAATTGTTGGAGGGCTGTAAGTGACATTGGTTTTGTGCTTCAGACGTTGCATGTAACTTAGCAATTATAGTAAGGCTTTCAATAATGGTTGTTGGCGGGATATCCGCCAGTGAAGTCATAGCAATTTTGAAAGAGAAAGCTAATAAAAATACACCTGCCTTGTAGTGGAAAGTGAGCCTTTAATATCTCTGCTTTGAAGTTGGGCAAAGCCTTTGGTATTAACTAACAGATATTCTGATGAAGAAATAATCCACTGCCCTAGGGAAAAGCAAGGGATTGAAGTTCCGACTGATTGCTATTTTCTAATCACCTACTTTTTAGACACATTGATATCACAAAAAGGGAATCAAATCAGGTAACTATTTTTAAAATGACCCAGAGATAGGACTGTTTTAAAGCAAGTCACTGCAATTGTAAATAAATAAACTAGCATATGCACATTCCTTAAAATAAATGAGTCAACAAAGCATAAGTAAAACTTTTCTGATAATTTCTTATTGTTAAAACTTCAGAATGGTTTAAAATTTTATACTTCTATATGTCATTTCAAAATGATATTTAGAGTTTTAAGTTTTCTTTGTAAATCCTTATTTTCTCTTTACATCTCTTCCTTTGCCACTTTTAAAGTTATTTATGATTAGTTATTTACATATAAAAGATGATAAGAAAATGCAGACATTTGTGAAACTCTCTTTTATATCATTTTGTAGCATTACTGCTCTCAGGAATCCCCTTGGTATTGTGAAAAATTAATTCCTTTTACCCTGGCAAATTGCTTCTTTTACACTTATTTGAGCTTACCTGCATTCTATGGTAACTTTTATGGGAAATTCAAAATCTTATGTCTATAACTAATGCTAATATATTGAAATCACTGGAGGATGAGATGTTTTAGCAATAACTGCAATAGGAATTTAGAGATTCTAAAAAGAAAAATAACTATTAAATACCAAACTAAAACTATTTTAACTGCGTTTCCCAGATGCTTATTGCAATCATCTTGGAAACTATTGATTGTGATGTCTAGATCAGTGTAAAATAATTTGTAAAATTAATAATTTTTGAGCACTTTAAATATTGATGACTTTCCTTTTGTTATATTCTTTACAAGGGAATGCTTGAACCCAAGGCAGAAACATTCTTTTTATTTTTTCTTCTTTCTTTCTTTTTTTTTTTTTTTTTTTAATTCAGTAGTGTGTCTCTTTGGAGACTATCAGGTAATCCAAAGGGTATACATTAGTACTTGTCAGGGCCATATTTAACATCAACATGCTAAACACTTTGAAACATACTGCCAAGTTCAAAGGGAATATAAGGACTCCAAATCCCTTGTTAATGTGGTAAAACATCATCATCAAGGTGTTTGTTTTGTTGAAAGGAAGTCACATTTTATTTCTTATTTATGAAATCAACTTTGATGTTTCTCAGGTCAGAAGAAATTTTCCCCAATTCATTTATGTATCTGTTAAGTGCTCTCTCATTAGTGAATAGTACACAAGAAGGCTTTTTTTTGTGGGGAAGGAGGAGAGTTATTTTCTTTGTAGAATGTCATTGTGTAATTTTGCATTTAACTTTAAAAGTGGATTGTTGTTGAGTCTTGACACCTGCTGGGAGGAGTATCCATTTCAAGTTACAAAGTGGTGCTCTGAAATAAATACCAGCAAGCTTGTTAAATTTTGTCAGCTGTATCATCACATTAGTGCAGGGTATTATGGTAAAATTGAGTTGAATTCAATTTGCTGGTAATATGTTTGGACTATAAGCTTTTTCTTCTAGTGTTTATGAAGAGTTTATTGCTAGAACGATTTCAAATTAAGGAGAGTAGGGGAAACACAACAAAAAGAAGAAAAGATCCATTTAACGTTTATATGTGCAGAATGCATCATGTAATATGTATTATAATGTAAGATATTGGTATTATTTTGTACACAAGATAATATCAATATCTTACTTTATAAAAGTGGGATATGATAATGTAGAATTTTAAATACCATTGTGTATCCCAACAAAGTGAAATGTATTTTCACTTTTGTAATGCATACAAGTTATTTTGGTAATTTTTTTTTTATTTTGAATAACTCAAGTATTATTTATTAAGCACCTACTGAGTAATAGGCATCTCATGGGTCCCTTGCTTCATTTATTTTATCTCATTTCATATTAATTATTCTTAAAATATATAAGGAAGGTCTTATATCATAATTTGATTTGCCCAGGGTCATACAGCTAGTAAATGGAGAAATCAGGATTCCAGATAAGGATGGTCCAGAAGCTGTAGCCCAGTTGAACAAATGAAAAGGAAAAACGAAATAACATATAAGAAAAAGGATATTAAGAATACATTAAAATAGAGAAAAATTGATGTAAACTACGTTGAATCCAGTGTCTGAAAATGTGATCTCTTTTAGTTGGATTTAATATAATTTCCAGATGAGACAGACCTTAGTCTCAGTGGTACATTTAACAGCTGAGATCAACTTGATTCCGCACATATTAAATGCCTACGATATGCCAGAACCAGGCACAGAATAGACTGCCAGCAACAGAGAGGGAAGCCCCGATGGAGAGGAAGGTCTCAGTGGCCAGTATGGGTGTGTATTTTTTTTTTTGAGTTGGTGTCTCACTCCGTCACTCCATTGCCCAGGCTGGAGTGCAGTGGCACGCATGTGGCCACTGCAGCCCCGACTTGCTGGGCTCAGGTGATTCTTCAGCCTCAGCCCTCCAAGTAGCTGGAATTATGGGTGTGTATTAATTAACAGCACAATACCTACTGCAGCAGATAAACTCCAACAGCATTAGGGCTGAACACAATTTAAGTTTATTTTTGGCTCACAAAAAGACCAGTGTTAGTATTCCTCTTTAGTAGGTACCCTTTTATGTGGTCTTTTAGAAACCCAGTCTCCTTCCATCTTATGATTTTACCCTCCTCTCTATTTTGAAAGAAGAATTGAAGGAGAGTAGAAGATTGCCCATGGGAAGGTTTGGGGCAGTACATAGAACCTTTGTTTCCATCCCATTTGTGGGACCTAGTAGTCACATGTCAATTCTTACTGAAATGAAAGCTGGGAAACTCAGTCTAACCCAGCGAGAAGAGAGAATGTGTTTCAGTGAACACAGAGTTTTTGCTACAAATTGCAAAAAATCTACATGGTAAAACAACCTGTTTTGAGATAGGGCTTCCTATCTTTTCCTCTGAGTTGTATGAAGTCATTTAAAGGCTAGACCGGAGGACTCATTTCCAAGGCTAGCACAAAAATACTGGCCATTAATGAGGTGGCCTCAGTTATCTCCTACCTAGACCTCTTCACTTGGTCACTCAAAGGTCCTTCAAACATGGTGTTTGACTTTCCCCAGAGAGAACAATCCCAAGATCCAAGGGAAAAAGTGTAATGCCTTTTATAACCTAACTTTAGAAATCCCACGTAATCACTTCTACCATGTTCTATGGGTCACGCAGAGCCAGTCCTGATTCATTGTGGGAGGGGCTTACACAGCAGTTGAATACAAGAATGTATAGATCATTGGGACTATTTTGCAAGCTGGTTCCTACACCTCCATTTGGCAGATACCAAGGTGAAGTTAAGAAGAAGGTTAAGTAAATTGTTCAAAGTCACATAACTAACAAGCCCAGACCTGCACACAATAATATTTGACTTGAAAATCCCTGCTACTAACATCTAGAAAATGTTATCTCTATAAGCAAATAAAGTATGTAGGTGTGTGTTTTTCCCAGAAAAAGATGTGTGTAACTGGTGAGCACAAACAAAAGGGAAGCCTTCTGTAGAAATTTAGATAGTTCGAATGTTGGAATTTGAAGAGGAATGCTTAATATGGGAAAGCTCAAACTTTCTAGTAACTGAAATCCAGAAATGACAACATACCTGATTGTTGAAATATTGTCTTTTGTACATACAGATTGTATTACTAAGTCATGATTTCTATTGTTGTTATTGAAATTAGCAGAGAAGTAGGAACTAAGTGAGGGCTACAGTTAGGGTTGGAATTCAATTTGTAACAGGTTTGTTTCTGAAACCAGGACAACTGCTCCTCTTTTTTCCTTCTCCAAAGATAAAGTTAATGTTTATCAATAATTTCAAGTGAGGTGTGAGACCCAAATAAATTATGGGTCTAGGATACTATTTTTTTTAATATTATTATTAGGTTGGTAGATGTCTATATTAGTTTTAAAAAACACTCTGAAATAATTCAGCTTATCATTGTTGACTGCAATATCAATGTTTAAAAAATAATCATCTCAAAAACATTGAAGAAATCATGTTACAACATTATGTAACTAAATCTACTGTATCAAAAACAAATGATATCCTAAACTTTTATAAATTAGTTATGTTATTTCCTCCACCAGACCATAAGTTACTCAAGCACAAGATCTGTGTATCATTTATTTTCAGTTCTCTGACCTGAAGCACGGTGCTGATACTCCATTAATGTTAAAGAGCTCAGCTCTGCTCACTATCAAATTCAGCAAAGGAAAGATGCCCATGAAATATGGAACTACCTTACCCCCTCCAGAAAATAGCATCTGAATTTCCAGACATAAATTCGAATTTGAATACTATCACTTCCTAGACCACACTCTTGACTAAGTTACTTAATCTCTTTCTCTTTTAATTAAGTTAGGGTAAAACATCTCACTGGGTATTAAATGTGATAATGAACAGAACGTATCTAACACAGATATCAATAAGTGACACTTATGGTGTCAATATATGTTAACTATATAAAACTGGCACCAGCCAATTTCTAGGTTAGTCTTCCCAGATAGTATAGAACTATTTGAAGTATTCTTTTGTCATTTTAATTTCAGACACCAAAATTTTCCTACGAAGCAAGTATTTATCATTTACCTGGTCCAAAGCTATAAGGATAGACAATTTCTTATCATGCTTCCAATTTAATAGTGCAAGGTGTCTCTCTCTACATTACCAAACTCAAATTGGAGCTCCTCATCACCTCTCTTCTTAGAGTTCTGATATTTGTAATAACTTCTTTTCACCAGTAATGATTTAATTCACTGGAAAAATACTAAATGATCATCAACTATGTGCCTGAAATTGTCTCAAGTATTAAAAATACACCAAATACAACACAGAAAAAATTCAAATTTCTCAGGAAGTTTATGTTTTAGTAGTAAAAGACAAACTATAGCAACAAGTTAATAAAATATACAATATGTTACAAAGTGAAAAGTCAGTTGTGAAGAACAAAAAAGCAATGAAAGTAGATAAGCATTTGGGATACAGAGAAGAAGGATATATTCTCTGTGAATTCTCAGAAAATGCTCAAAGGAGATAAAAGAGCAAGTCATATTGCTCTTTTAGAGAACAGAAATCCAGATAATGGGCAAGGACATTCCCAAGTCCTTCTATGGAAAGATTAGTGTGTCTAAGAAAAAACTAGATTAATATAAATGGAAAGGATTGATGGAAGAGCAGAAGAGTAAGAGTAATGTGATTTGACTTACTTTGAAAAAGATCACTCTAAAGCTTCCCTTTTAAAAGGAACATTGATTGAGTATTTTAAATAAAAACATGAGTTTCCCTCTTGTCATATCTTGACCAGTTCTTATACCCACTGCACAGAAAAGCCAATACACTGAGACAGCAGCTTTTGTAGTAGAGAGTTTAATAACTGCAGGGCAACTAAGTCAGAGGATGGGAGATATTTCTCAAATCCACCTTCTTGATAATTTTTAGGCTTGGGCCTTTAAAGATAACTTGGTAGGGGACAGGTGCTGCTGATTTGTTGGAGGGAAAGTCATAGTGGTGTTGAAACTATCTTCGTGCTCTGAGTCACTTTGTAGATGGGAGTCACAGGACCGACTGGTTGAGTCAGCTCCTTGGAAAGGGACATGGGTCTGGATAGGTTCAGTTGGTCCAGTGGAATGCAGAGTCTAAGAAATATTTCAAAGACCATCTTAGGCTTATGTTATCTACAGGGGCAGTTAGGGAAATTACAAATCTTGTGAGCAATTAGAGAACAATGACTGGTTTAACTATAAAAGTTATGTCAGACGGGAGATCTCCAGTTATCAAAGCTGTTCATGTCCTTCAGACAATCAAACATTTGCATGACCTAAGGGCTCATTGTTCTTTAAGAGAAAATAAGCTCACCAATCATGTGGGCAGCTCCTCCTAGGTTTTAGGACATGAAGATAATCACACATGGAAGAAGAAAAGGAACAAACAAAACAAAGGAACAAACAAAAAATTCAAGCCCCTGTTACAATTCTAATCTTGTGGCCTCTTATTAATTTTATGGAGGTGTTTTCATGAAAGCAGTTTAATATCTCTTCTAAAACCCTCAATGGCTGCTTCTGGGTATTAGGCATTATATAATAAGACACTTTTTGGTGAGATTCTCCAGCACCAGGTTGGAAGAAGTAACCTATACTTCCCTCTTAGAAAGTGAATTTCTCACAGTTAACTCTGTTCCTAGGGAAGGGATCTATTTTCTTTGCTCTTCAGTCACAAGACCCCTTCCTTAACTTGCCTGAATTATTCATAGTTTATGAAATCAGTTTATCATTGTCTCATGGAAGTCCCTCTTCCTCTCCCTCTCACCTCTCTACTACAGGGGGTGCCAAAAAATATGTACAAATTTTAAGTTTAACATTTGCTCAAAAGATGGCATTAATCAAATGAATGCTGGCATCACCAATTGACAAGCAGGGCAGTTAAAGAAAATGGCAGAAGTACAGTTGGGCAAATGTCATACTACACATTGCTACTGTAATTCAATTCAACTTCAAAAAGTAACACATAGATAACATCTCTTAAAATGTGTATACATTTTTTGACACCCCAAAGGTAGGAAATCTTCCATAGTCCCGCACTGTCATTTCTGTTTTCTATGTTTCTGTGCTATATTAATCTCTTTTCTGATCTTCTTTCATTATTAAACTCATAAATTTCTTAATTGTCTAGTGTTT
The DNA here is from genome assembly GCA_963574415.1 of Tarsius wallacei. Lineage (NCBI taxonomy): Eukaryota > Metazoa > Chordata > Mammalia > Primates > Tarsiidae > Tarsius > Tarsius wallacei. The sequence goes on from CAUYQG010117408.1 coordinate 23,045, forward strand.
ATGAATGCACAGTCCTAACTCAGTGATAGATACATTGCAGGTGTTGAACAAATGATCTTTGTACGTGAATGAATGAAGCTCCAGAAAGATGCCCGAGGGTCAGACTAGTCATTCCCACTCATACTGTTTTTCTTTCTTGTATCCAGGTTTAAGCATCTGTTTTGGTAGCTGATTCATCTTTCCCATCTCAAGGCATTTTGTCTTCTCCAGTTGATTTCTTTTTCTTCTCTAAACTCTAGCCCCATTTTTTATTTTGAGTTGTCTCTCTACTTAATTGCAAATATAAAGCAGAAAATATCAAAATAGAAGTTTTTGGTTGAGTGAGGTGACTCATGCCTATAATCCCAGTGCTTTGGAAGGCCAAGGCAGGAGGCTTACTTGAGGCCAGCAGTTTGAGGCTACCCTGGGCAACATAGTAAGACCTCATTTCCACACAAAATAAAGAGATTAGCCAGACATGGAGGGGCATGCCTGTAGTCCCAGCTACATGGGAGGCTGAGGTAGGAAGATTGCTTGAACTCAGAAGTTCAAGGCTACAGTGAGCTATGATTGTGTCGTACTCCAGCTTGAGTAACAGAATGAGATCCTGTCTCTAAGGAAACACACACACACACACACACACACACAGAGAGAGAGGGGGGGAGGGGGGATTTAATAAATGAATCCAAAAACAATTTTTCTAAGAACAATAGGTTAAGAACAATGCACAAATGCTGATGCACATTCTAGGAATTTAATTAGACCTATTCTTAAGCTCAGAGGCTTATTTCTTGCACAAATCTTTCATAACACAGCATGGAATGAAAACCTCTACCTTCACAAAATTAAAAATGCTATGTGTTGTGGACTTTCAGCATTGATCTAAAACAATTAAAATAATTTACATTAAGATTAAAAATGCCAAAATTCTATTCTCTGGAAAGTAGCAAACTTTCCATCAGGTTACAAAAGCTTTACTATGTTGGTCCTGGATCTCTAGTTGTTGAAACTTTTCCAAGTTAAGTTCCTGGAAGTCTAACCAGTGTAATTATGGATGGCAGAGGACTCCAAATCTCTGGTTTCTTCTTTCTCACAATGCCTTTTGTACATAGGAACCCTTCCTCTATGATTGTCCTACTTCCCAGAGGTCTAAAAATGCAGCAAAATGTGTGGTATATGTCTGTTACAAGTCAGTTATTTTCATCTTTGAAGATGATATCTGTTCCACAGGGGTGATTCATAGGGTTTTGCTATGGGAGAGAAGGCTGCTTCTTCACATGAAATCACTGTAACCACATGTAAGAGATAATGTACAATTACAATCAAGAATGAAATGCTTCATATGGTCAATGGGTTAAGAAAAGAGTAAGAAAAGTGAAGCTGGAATAACCTTAAGAGCATCATTGATTATTCTTGGGAGGACTTTACAAAATAGATGTGAAGAGGTAGACACAAAAGTACAGAAGTCTGTGTGTTTTGCATGATGGAGGATTTGTATTTAGGAAAGAGGACCCTCAAGAGAAGAAATAATGTCTACTTCTTATTAATTTACATTTTGCCAAGACACTACAGTCTAAAAGACAACTATCCTACCGTCTCCACTTCCAGATTATACTGATCATATGTCAAATTAAGTAAATAATCAAAATATAGCCAAATATAAACAGTGTGCGTTTTGCCTTATAGATGCCTGGGCTCCATCTAGTGGTGGAATGTAACTGTAGGTTTTGATCATTTCCCCAAATAGCCCTTTAATTCAATTTTATTTAATAAACAGAATTTGCATCTTGATGACATCATAAGTTTTCTATTCTTTCTAAGAAAGAGTGATAGTCAAGATTAAAAATTTGTGTCCATCATTTTACTTTGTACTATGTCTAACAAGAATATTTCCTCTGCCTTATAAAATTTGACTTAAGTAATCACTGAAGTGAATACTCATCTGTAAAGTTTTTTATTCCTTTGGTTTCTTCCTCCTCTACCTCCTCCTTCTTATCTTCCTCCTCCATCTCCTCCACTTTTTCTTCTTTGTTTTCTTCCTCCTCCTCCATCTCCTCCTCTTTATCTCCCTCTTCCATCTTCTCTTCTTTTTCTTCTTCTTCCTCCTCCTCCTTCTTCTTCTCCTTCTTCCTCCCCCTCCTTCTCCTTCTTCTCCTTCTTCCTCTTCGTCATTAAAAGAGCCAGCAACAAATTGCGGAACAACCAGGTTGTCATAAATTCCCTTATAGTTCAATGTTGTATGAAAACAACAATAACAAAACTTACTGTAAAAGGGATAATAATGACAAATTCATGAAACAAATATAAAATTAACAAAATAATTGGATGGAAAAACTTAGATGATTAACTAAAAGTAAAATGTGAGCTAGCAAGGTACAATACTGTATTTTCACTTTGAACATTTTGCTTTTTACACAACATTTTCTTTTAATGTCTTGAATTGTTATTTTTTCTGTTTCAACAGGGATTTTTGGTTGTTTAAATACATTTCAAAGGCATGATGTGTTGTTAAAGTAATGTCATTTGTGTATGTGTATGTATGTGCGTGCAATGTTTCCGTCTTTATTAGATCAGTTCTGATATGAATTTTTTGAGTGAAGTCAGTTTAAAAAACAATGTACATGCTTTTTACAATGAATTTTAATCTAATATGAGTGAGAACATGTGGTACTCAGGTCCTCGTTTCTGTGATAGATCACTGAGTATTATAGACTCTAAATCTATCCAAGTTGCTGTGAAGTCCATATATTTGTCCTTCTTTATGACTCTGTAATATTCCATTGTGTATATGTACTGCATTTTTTTAATCCAGTCCACTTTCAATGGGCAGCATGGTTGGTTCCATGTTTTTGCTATGTGAATAGTGCTGTAGTAAACATGTGTGCACATTAATCTTTTCTATAGAAGGATTTGTGTTCCTTTGGGTATATTCCTAGAAGAGGAATTGCTGAGTCATATGGAAGGTTGATTTTTAGATCTTTTAGGAATTGCCACAGTTTTTCACAGAGGTGGTACTAATTTACACTCCCATCAACAGTGTAGAAGCGCTCCCTTTTCTCTGCATCCTCTCCAGCATCTATTGTTTTCTGAGTTATTTATGATGGCCATCCTGACTGGAGTTAGGTGGTATTTCAGTGTGATTTTGATTTGCATTTCTTTGATGATTAGTGAGGTCGAGCATTTCTTCATGTATTGATTGGCTGCTAATATGTCTTCTTTTGAGAAATGTCTATTCATATCTTTTGCCCACTTTTTAATAAGACTGTTTGTTTTTTTCCTTTCAGCACATTTGAGTCCCTTGTAGACCCTGGATGTTAAGCCTTTGTCAGATATACAGTTGACATTTTTTTTTTCCACTCTGTGGGCTGTCTCCCCACTCTCTTGATGGTTTCTTTTGCTTTGCAGAAGCTTTTCAGTTTGATGAGATCCCACTTGTCTTTTCTCTTATGGCACGAGATTTTAGGGGTTTGATTAGGAATTGATTGCCTATTCCAATGTCTGTAAGGGTATCTTCTGTATTTTCTGCGATTCTTATAGTTTGAGATTTTATGTTTAGGCCTTTGATCTACTTAGAATTGATTTTTATGTAGGGTGATAGGTAGGGGTTCTGTTTCATTCTTCTGCATGTGGTCAGCCAGTTTTCCCAGCACCATTTACTGAATAGGTTCTCCTCTCTTCAGTGGTTGTTGGCTGTGGCTTTGTTGAAGATGAGTTGGTTGAGAAATTGAAGTTTTGCTTCCGGAGTCTCTATCCTGTTCCATTGATCTATATTCCTGTTCTTGTACCAATACCAGGCTATTTCAATTATTGTAGCCTTATAATAAAGTTTAAAGTCTGGAAGTGTGATATCTCCCACTTTGTTTCTTTTGCTGAGGATTATTGAGGATTGGTTATTCGTGGTTGTTTTTTGTTTCCATATGAATTTCTGTATTGTCAATAAACCAGAATTATCTTTTTATTTTATTATTTTTTAGAGGATGGCCTTCTGTAAGACCCTTGAAATTTGTTCCTCCAGATCAAATGGTCAACCAAAGTTTTTATCTGGAAGTTTTGAAAAAGTTGCATCATAATTTGTGGAAGAACTGTCCCCAGTTGTGACAAACAGGAGATTGGTTCTTCCACTATGATAATGCTCCTGCCCACACCACACTGAATGTTCAGCAGGTTTTGACCAAAAGTGGCATGATCCCCCATGCCTCATCCTCCCTAGTCATCCAATCTTGCCCTAAATTACTCTTTATGTTTCCCTGGATGAAAAACATTCTGAAAGGGAAACGTTTTGCCACTGTGAGAAGGTGAAACAAATAATGGGCGAAGCACTAAAAGGCATCAACATTGACAAGTTCAAAAACTCTCTTGAGTGGTAGAAAAAGGGTCTTGATTGGCATATTGCATCAACTGGAGAGAACTCGAAAGGTGACTGAAGCTTAAACATGTAAGAATAAATACACAATTTTTTAGAAATCAATTCTGTTTTGGGGGGCTTCCCCTAGAATTTTTCTCAAGGAGTGAGATTAAAATCAGATATAAAGTTTTTTAATTCAAATTTTACTTCTCATTGAGAATCAATTACAATGCTTCCAGAGGTGATTTTCAAAGCGTGTTAAAAGCTTTGATCTCATAAGATCCATAGTAAAAGATAATGAAACAGTTAAAAAAAAAATATGTTAGGTATTTAATTTTTGAATAATCAAAAAAAATTTTTACTTTGGTTGGGAGTAGCCAACAGAAATTCACTAGAGGACATACCTCAATGAGTGGGGACTTTATTGGGGTCAAAAGGCCCGTAACAGAACAGAAATCAGGAAGATACTTCCCGGGTGTCTAAATAAGATCAAAGAACCAACACCTATAGGGAAAATGCTATGAAAGATCCTGTTGTAATTGTGGTAACAACCCAAGATGCCACTTTAAGAGGTGGACAATCAGCTATGGAGAGAGAACCTCCAGATGTGGAATTTATAGGGTGAGGAGCAAGCCATGTAGGGAAAGAGCTGACTGATACCAGCATCTAAAAGTCCCAGATACTGACATAATTTTCTATCTCAGCTCTGGCGTACACCATTATTATCTTAATTGTTTCTTTGTGAGAACACAGGGCGGAGCCTGCTCTAAAGGTCAGTTGGTAGTAGCTTAAGTATTGTTATAGTAACATGGTAATTATACAGACATTTTGTATATATGTTCTTTAATGCAAATCACAATTTTGAAGAAAGCAACACTTTCAAAACTAAAAATGTCTGCAGCAACTTGAGTGTTAAAGTTGCTTCACTCTGAGAATGTACCAAGAACCTTCATTTTCGAAGCTCTTGCCTGCAGTTAAAATGAACTTAAAGCAAAAAAAAAAAAACATTTGACAGTCTCCTGTGTCTGTTTTGATAATCTCGCCATTTAAAAATGATTAGAAAATCATTAAATCACCCAGTACAGTATCATGGTGCTCTTTTCTGGTCACCAACTACAAAGTCTCAAAAGGCCAATCTAGATGCGGACTTTTCCATCACACAGTCTTTTCTCTGGCAAAAGTCATAGCCTCCAAGCTTTGAGAGAAAGCTCCAAACGATATGTGAATCAGCACGTTATTCAGTTTTTAAATATTATAAAAGATTGAGAGTCTTTCAGTAACCTACCTGAATATTTCAGCAATTTTCTGTAGCATGGAATTGAAGATACATGCTTATTTAAAGAAACAAACACACCATAGAGAACAACAAAGTGTTATAAAACAAAACTCAAAAGAGTCGTATAATTTTGACATTTCTCCTACCATTTACAAATGAAATGTTTATATTGTATATACTGTATTTCTCCTCCCAATTTTTCTCTTATCTCTCTTGAAAAAAGATAATGAGATTTCTCCCATGCTGGTAATTTTTTTGGTATGACTTCCTCCAATTTTTCCATATCAAAGACTTAAAAAAGCAAAGCAAAACAATACAAAATATGTAAATAAAAATGTGAACAGTCAGAATGAATTTGTCTGTCATCATTGGGAACTTTTTCTTAGGGAAAATTGTTAATGTCTGTTTATGGAGATTATTCAGTAAATAAAAGTCTCTTGTTCTTTATACTATGAAACATAAGATCATTCTCACTCATAAGTGGACCTTGAACAATTATAATACTATAAGAAAACAATTGGCAGTAGTGGGAAACTGTCAGGGGAGGAGAAGTGGGTTTGGCAGCTGAGGGAAACTGCTAGGGGAGGAAGGGGCATACCTCATCAACAAGGGTACCTGCATAATCAGTGTTTGTACACCTAACCCTGAATTGTACCCCACATCTCTATAATTAAAAAAAGAAGAAAAAAGGAACATAAGATCATTTTGTACTCATACATTTATTTATTGTCTCTTTATACTGGAAATTTAAAACAATTTTTTATTGCTACAAGGATTGCAATATTCTTAAAGTGTGTTTATTTAAACATTAGTATGGCTAATTTCTGTCTACTAGTCACAATGACCTTCATGGTTGTATGTATATTAGCTATTTCTTCATTTTCTGATACAAAAAAAAAATCAATATATATTTCAATTAGACCTCAGTTTTGGTAACTTTTCCTTTCATTCTCTTCACTCTTTGCTGTCTTACCTCTTCCCAGTTGGTATGGCAAACAACTGCCAATTTCCTGTCAAGTTTACATAAAGTTGATTTTTTTTTTAAGTGGCATGTGATAATGATAGCTGCTTGGTATGTCATTTCTCTTATTACTCATATATTTCTTCTAGTAATTAAAATAATTTTTAAAAAATTAATTTTAATATTTTCCTTTTTTCTTTTTAGAGACAGGGATGTAGCTGTGTTGCCCAGGCTGGTCTTGAACTCCTGGGCTCAAGGTATCCTGCTGCCTAAACTCCCAAGTAGCTGGAACTACAGGCACATGCCACCACACCTAGTTGCACTTTTTTTTTTTTTTGAGTTGAAGTCTCACTCTGTCGCCCAGACTGAAGTGTAGTGGCATGCTCCCGGCCACCGCAGCCTCAACCTGCTGGGCTCCAGCAATCCTTCCGCCTCAGCCTTCCAAGTAGCTGGAACTACAGGCACACGCTACCATGCCTGGCTAATTTTTTGCTTTATTGTAGTTGCCCAGGCAGGTCTCGAACCCATGGGCTCAGGCAATCCACTCACCTCAGCCTCCCAAAGCGCGGGATTACAGGCTGAGCCACCGAGCCGGGCTCTGCACTTTTTTTTTTTTTAAGCCTAACCTCTTTTGCTTAGTTTATTTTCATTTTCAATGAAATTTTTAATTCTAGAAAATCCTGTCAAAAAATTCATTAAACAGACCCCTAGTTTTCCACTGTCAAAATTCAAGATTTGGGACTCTGAAGAATGGACCAGGTATGAAGGTTGAAGGAGAACAAAATAGACTATTTATTAGACTATGGAGAATAATACCAATCTACCTGTATTTTTTCAAATCTCCTAGCCTTCAAGTTAAAAATATCAAACCAAACAAAAAATGATTGAAACAAGGGCTCAGAACTCTTGTATTTCCTTTTTCTGTTAAAATTTAAAGTTGATTTTTGTTTGGTAGTTGTTGTCTTTGAGATGTACCAGTGATGTGTATGTCTCTTAGAAGTGTTTAGATCTTGCATCACAAAATGAAAAACTTTAAGCAAGTTGTCTTATCCACAAATACAAACTATGGAGATGAAAATCATTCCTTTATTTTCCCATTGCCTTCTCCCCACCCCCCCCAAAAAAAAATCCCTCAATATCTTCATTATTATTTTTGGTAATTTTGAACATATCTATTCTTGTTTGAAGATGATGACTATAATTATAAACATTTGCCACCAACAAATTCTCACTATTGCTTAGTGAGAAAATATTCCACTTGTGAGTATTTCATGCCAGAAATGTTTGAAACTGTGTATATTTTAGAGTTTTAGAAAGGTGCATGAGCCGGGCTGCGTGGCTCAGCCTGTAATCCCGCGCCTCGGGAGGCTGAGGTGAGTGGATTGCCTGAGCCCGCGGGTTCGAGACCTGCCTGGGCAACTTGGTGAGACCTCATCTCTACAATAAATCAAATAATCAGCTGGGCATGGTGGCGCGTGCCTGTAGTTTCAGCTACTTGGAAAGCTGAGGTGGAAGGATCGCTGGAGCCCAGCAGGTGGAGGCTGCAGTGGCCGGGAGCGGCCACTGCACTCCAGTCTGGGTGAAAGAGTGAGACTCCAACTCAAAAAAAAAAAAAAAAAAAGAAAGGTGCATGTAAAATATAATATGAAACACCACTTGGTCTGGGTTTTCTTTTTTTAGACTGTTGTATGAATATTCACCCTAAATTGTCTAAATGAAGAATATAAATAAGCATCTGTTAATTCCAGTTATGTTTTATGGTCAGCTAAAACAAGAAAACAAAACAAAAAATGAATCACTTTAGAGTTTTTGGATTTCAGAATTGCAAAAAGTAATTATAAATATGTATCAAATAATCCTCTCAGAGTTTTTTTCATCTCTGTCTATAGCTAGGACAGAGTAGATGGATGATTTGACGTGAAAGCATTTCCTAACAGAGCTATTGCAGGCAATTTTCCAAACACAATTTATACAAATCATACAATAACAGTTAAACTTTGTTTAAAAACATTTTTTAAAGTCTACCTATATAACAAAAATACAGCATATATTTGACAATGATGCTAAACATGGTTATTTCAACTTGAGTTCCTTTATCTTAAAGAGCAAATTTTTTCTAATTTGAAGATTTTTTTCAAGCTCATTTATATGCATATATTTATTAATATTAGGACATGTACAACACTCGGTGACATCTAGCATCTTATTTGGTTCATTCAGTTCACTTCCAAGTAAAAACAGTAATATTGAGCTACTCTGAAAATCTAACTATTTAGAAAATAAACTCTCTCTAAGTTTATATTTACAGTTCCTCTTCATTTTTTCCAATTATGAAGATGCCATGTGAACCATTTCATGTATGAATGAAGAAATGTAAAGTGCTTTATTCACTCTTTATAAACTTAACCATAATCCACTTGAAATATTTAGAAGCAAAATCTCTCAACAGTTATGGAATTGGTATGAGAAGCCTTGGGAAAGAATCCAGAAATAAGAATTTTCATAGTGAGTGCTGACTATGGTATGACTTCTCGTGGCTGCTTTGAAGATTTTGGTTTTCTGCAGTTTCACTAGGATACACTTAGTTTTAGAATCTTTAAAATTTATCTTGATTTAAATTACTACAGTTTCTTAAAATTATGAATTGATGTTTTCTAGCAATTTAGGAAATCTGTATCTTTAACCTCTTCAAATACTGCCTCCACCCATTTTCTCTGTCCTCTCATTCTGGAACTCTAAATTTAAATTCTTATTTAAATTCATTCTTTATATCTTCTTACCTTTCCTTATATCCTGCCTCCACTCATGCCCTCTCCAGTTTTATTTTCAATTGATTCTTTATATCCATATTCGATTTTACTTGTTCTTGTTTCATCTATCTTCATCTAAGTCTAATTTGCCCCTAATAAGACCACTGAATTTTTCTTTTTAGTAGGTATAATTTTCAGTTCTATAATATCTAGCTAGTCCTTTTCCAAATCTTTTATGGACTTCATTCTATTTTCTGCCCCAAAATTAAAACTTGACATATATCTCCTTAAAAATGATTCTAGTTTTGAGTTGGAAGTCCTGTGTGTCTATTCTGTTGTCTCTCATTCCCTTGCTTCTCACTCATGGGGTCTTTTCTTTTTATATTTCTAGTAATCTTTCATTGTATATTATTACATTTAAAGGTTAGTTTATAGAAATTAGTTTGAGTCCTAGGAAAATGTCATTTTCTACCAAAGAAGATTTTAAATTACTTTTGCCGGCATCTCTAACCATCCAGGTAACTTTACTTCAATTTAGAGATGTGAGATTTTCTATACATATGATGCAAAACCAAGCTTCAGAGCATGCAAAGCTTTGCTTACTTATTTTATATCCCTGTTCCTAGGGTACACAGCCCCAATCTAAATTCAGGGTTTTTTCACCAGGAGTCTCCCTTGGAAGATTGCAGACTTTGATTTTGTTCTTTTAGCCTCTATGAACACAAAATAGACTTGAATGTTGAACTTACCTCTCTGGACTTCTGATTTCTCCATTTCTTTCTCCATTAATTCTACACTAGCATCTTTAATGCCCCTCAAACATATTCTGAGATTTTGTTGTCTCACTTTTTTAGTAGCTTTAGTAGGAGACTGGTTACCAAGATAGCCATTACATAAAAACAGAATGTTATGATGAGACATTAATATCAACTCTGTGAAGAATAGAAATAAATCAGAGAAAGCTAGAACAGTATGAGGCCAGCAGAGAAAAAGGAGGATGCAGAAAATGACCCAAATTAAGACTTTGGTAATAATCAATCTTAGAAGTAGGAAGTAAGAGTTCATGGAAGACAAAGGGAGATAGAGTTTCAAGAAGATGTCAATGATTAACCCTGTAAGAATGATCAATTAGGATTAGTCCTAAGAAAAAGGTCATCAAATTTTGTAACTAGGAAGGCACTGAAGAATTTATTATGAGCAGCTTTAAGAAGAAGACTTATTTTATAGTTTTCAAAAGTATTAGTTAGCTAAGAAGCATATTTGGCAATTTCTTTAAGAAGTTTGGTAAAAGCAAAAAAAGAATACATGTAGAACATAATTATAAAAAGTAAATGTAGAATATAATAGCCCATATATTTAAAACATTTTAATTAAATCATACAGTGATTAAATCATAATTTTTTTCATGAATAGGCCCTACCAATAACGGTTATCATAATCTTCTGTTAAGTTTTGAAGAATGAGAGTATTAGATCTTCCATATTTTCCTTAATTTTGTAATATTTAATTTCTATGAATTTAAGAATTACCTTTTGAGAGTGACTTGTGAATTCTTCTGAGTCAATCATATCAATTTGTCTGACTCTATGGGCTAGGATTTCAAAATCAGTAAGGCACTTTAAAAGTGATCTATTTTTAAATAATGCCATTTTGAATGATACACTGTAACCAAGGTACTCTCTTTTTCAGCAGAAACCTGAACTTTATTACCTTTTATTAGAATAGATCTCATTTAAGGAACAATTCTGGGACTTCGTAATGTTTTTTATTTATACATAACATAGAATATAAGCCTTCTAAATTCCTTCCAGTGGAACTTATTCAGTGGTGCCATCCATTGTCTTACTGGGTGGCAGGTCCTCTTCTACTGCTTGTTATACGACATATTTGTATCAAATCACATCTGAATCTGTTTGGAATTTAATGAATAAATAAAAGCCTTCTGGGATACTTTATTTTAGCACTAGTAGATCTGATAATAATGTGTTCATGTTCACTCCAATCAAGCTTATAAGGAGATTTAACAGGTGTTTAAATGGCAAGAAATTTTAGACCAGCCAATAGGTTAGGAGACTTCTCTTATTACAAGGTGATATTGTACCCAATAATGTGAGTAGAATTTAAACTTCTTTGCTTATCCTCACTCCTGATTTAATAAAGAAGGCTGGATTACTCTATCATGATTTATTCTAGGTTGCATTTATTTTTATGTCCCAACACTAAATATAAGCATCTGGTTTCATCTAGACATCTGTCCATGGTCAGGTTACAGTCAAATAAGTCTTTACAGTGTTTCAGGATTATGGAATTGACTACTTTTCCTGGTCATAAATTCATACCTTATATATGTTAGATATAATACATATCAACAGTTACCATCAAAAATAATCTTAAACTAGAGGATGTAGACTCAAGTTTATATCGATCCCCAGTATACTGGACTATCTCCCTGATGTGTGTGGAACAATGAAAGAATTTACAAAGTTGAAAGTTGAAGTTACTTCTTTGAGGTTGGGAATCACAAGGAAGATGCCCTTGATGGATAGGAGGAAAATACAGTTGTAAACCAGAAGTCTTTTTAAAAAAATGCCTATGCTTTACTAACAATCTATAACAAATTCTAGATATTAGATAAGTCCCTTGTTTTTAACATGTGGTTGTATGTGGACATGTGTGGATATGTCTGATGTCATTCCTTTTGCTTGTGTTCATTCTGCCTGTTGCAGAGAATAAAACACTGAATATTCTCTTTATATGAAAGCAGTTTAATTTTATTACCCTGAAATTGGAATGCCACTGGCAGACAGTGAATTATGCTATCTGCATACTGACTAAAATAATTTACTGGCCAGTTAACCTACAAAGTGGGTTGATTTATTCAGGTACGGAGAAATCTACTTTGTAATTATTCGTTCTTGGAGGTTTTGCTAATAATTATATTGCTTACAATTAGAGTTGAAAAGTTACTATGCACACTAGCCTATTAAAGGCTTCAACATGTCTTTTATTTTTTTTTCTTTTGTTTATTGGGGCTTCAACATGTCTTACAATAAAACACCTACTTTATTTAGATCCTCTGTGCTTAGTTATCTAAATAGTAATGTGTGTGTGTTTGTGTGAGCGCACACACACGTATTTGTTGGGAAAGGCAGTATCATGAAAGCAGATTCCACCCCTTTCTTGACCACATGTGAATAGGCCTGAGGCCTGGAACACTTCCTTATCAAGAGATAAAAAGCCCACACGGCCTGTGCCTGAGTGTCACCCTGACTTGGAATATCCTTGTTTCAGACATGATGGATACTTTGTTCTGAGTCACTGGCTGTTGGATGTGTCCTGGCTTTCTGTATTTCAGACTCCACAAGAGGGGGTGGAGTCCATCTACTGTGGTATCAAAGGGGTGTATGTAAGCCAACTGCCCTGCTTCAGCTGCAGTTGAGGGGCACCTACTAGCCATGGGGGACCAGTATACACTATGGGAGCTGATCTTGCTCTGTCTCATCTCTATATAAGTACAGTGTTGCTCCATCTAGTGCTTGACTGTGTTGTGCTTTCCTTGGAAACTCCAAAACCAAGATGCATTGGGCACAAGTGTTTGGACTTCTGTTCCGGTGGCTGGCATTGTGATGATCTTTGCTGTCTGTCCTCCATGTGATTGGAGACTTTCCCTAGCATTGGTAACCAGTGCATGGTATTCTACTTGATAGTATTACCTCTGATAATATCTCTCGAAGGTAATGCTTCTTGAAACATCATTTAGAAATCAGTTCTCTAGGTAATTAAAATTATAGATATTAGATAAGTTCCTTATTTTTAACATTTACTAAATTGGTTAGATATCTTGAAGTTGACTTACAATTAGAAAATTTCTGATGAATTGTATGATATTATTTTCTTTGGGATGTGTTGAGGGCATTGTTCCTTATGGTTCTCTTTATGAAAAAGACTTTTCCTCTTATCTCAATAACATATAGTTGTGTAACTGGAGTAACTCATTTATATCTCTTGTGTATATGGATATCTGTTAATTTTATAACTAGATCTTATTTTTCTGTGTGTGTTGGTTGCTAAAAAGTTCAAAGTTAAATATGCAGCAAATATTCACATGTGTTTTGCTTTTATCTTCATTTTTATTTCAATTATACGTTAAAGTTTTTGCTGTGTGTATTCATTTCTTATTGCTACCATAACAAATTACCTTGAATTTAGTGGCTTACAACAACATGAATTCATTATTCCACACTTCTATCAGAAGTCTTTGTATGTCAAATTTGGCTAGTTTCTCTTCTCCAGGTTTAATAAGGGCAAAATCAAGGTTCACTCCAAGTGCATTGTGGTTGTTGGCAAACTCCCACTGCAATGGCTGTAGGACTGAGATTCCCTTTTTTTTTTGCTCGCTGTCAGCTGGATCTCTCTTATTTTCTCTTCTGCCACATCTTTTTCTCCTCTTCTTCCTCTAGCAAGAGAAAGTTCATATTTTTGAGAGCTCTGTTGATTAGATTGGGGCAACCTAGATAATTTATGATGATCTACCTATCTTAAGATTCATAAACTAAATTATATCTTTAAAGCCCCTTTTGTTATGTAAGGTAATGCACTCACAAGTGCCTGGGATTAGGGCATGGACATCTTTAGGGAGGCCCTACCCAACTCACATTATTATTATTTTATATATTTGTGTGTATCGTTTTTTGATACATCATAAATACAATTTTAGAACTAATGAAAACATTTATTAGGCAATGACCCAATGAACTAAGAACCTCAGATTAGTCTGGATGTGAGGAGAAGCTGGTTAAATTTTTGAAGACTAAAATTTGATTTAAAGTACAATATAACTGCTTAATTTTAGAGTTAGGTATATAATATCAAATTTTAAGTATACATGTTTTCTGGTGGGCTTTTTTGGCCTGTTTTTCTAAGTTACAGAACCGAGTACATGTATGACTGTGAATTATATCATTACAATAGCTCCACCTTGCCTATGGTTTTGCTTTCTGTGGTTTCAGTTACCAAAGGTCAACTATGGCACAAAAATATTAAATGGGAAATTACATAAATAAACAATTCATGAGTTTTCAGTTGTATGCCACTCTAGTAGTCTGATGGGATCTCATATCATCTTGCTTAGTCCCACCCAGAGTGGACATCTTTTTGTCTGGCTTATCTACGCTGTACACACTACCTCCTCATTAGTCATTGATGTCATCTGCTCCTGACATTCAACCATTGACATTGTCATGGCTTGGTGGTCTGGGATCACTAAAAACAAACGGTCCTTTTTCTGACATACCTTCAGAATTTCAATAGTAATCTAATGCTATGTCACAACGCCTATGATCTTCACTTCATCCATCAAAGCAGACATTTTCTCATCTCAGATCATCTCAAGAAGGGTGAGTACAGCACAGAGACCACACTCACATAACTTATTGTAAGGTATTGCTATAATTGTACTATTTTATTATTAGTTATTGTTATTAGTCTCTTACTATGCCTAATTTTTAAATTAAACTTTATCATAGATATGTATGTATAGTACTCTGTGTGTGTGTGCGTGTGTGTGTGTGTGTGTGTGTGTGTGTGTGTGTGTGTGTTTGTTAATATTATCCATGGTTCTAAGCATCCCCTGGGGGTCTTGGTATGGAACTCCTGTATAGAAGGAAGACGACTGAATATTCCTATGACTTTATTCTGTCACCTCTTATCTCTCTTCTTTCTGTTTGAATTCATGAAGCTGTTCCTTTACTGAATCTTGCCAGAATCTGAAATCCTTTTTCCCTCAAATATATAAGCACATCTGCTAGTAAAAATTGCTCATCCTTTTCAGGAAGCCTAGCTGTTAACATGTGGGCTTTTCAAAGAAGAAGAGAGATGGAATGTGGGCCAATGATTACTAGTTTTAGTATCTTTGAATACCTAAATAGTAAAGTAAACTTACTGTTGTGTTTCCTCATTTGTAAATGAGTTTAGTAGTAATTTCCAAACAGAACTATTGGTAGACATTTAAAAATGTTTAGCACTGGGTCTGGAATATAGTTTATAGGAAGTCAATAAGGGAGGATATTATTTTTATTGTAAGGAGACTTATTACAGGGTATTGGTGAGAAGCATGTCTTTATTGTCATGAAAACAAGCAAATCAAAAAAAGGAAGTTTTATCTGGCACTTAAATTTCATTTTTATTTTTAGAATTTCATTTTTATTTTTAGCCCCTTAAGACATCGATCATAATTGTGTTACATAGTGAATGTGCATATAGACTTGTCTACATATTTACAATTTCTTACTCTGCACTTGCACTTCATCTCTGACTTTCTATCTAAAATGACTTATTTCCTGATGAAGTTTATTTTCTAGAAAATCTTTCAGTCAATGTCAGCTGGCAGTGAATTTTTCAAGTTTTGTTTATCTTAATGTAGCTTTTTTTCATAACTAACTTTATTCTTGAGAGCTCCTCCCCTCCTTCCCTCACCACATACATACACACACACACACACACACACACACACACATACACGGTATAGAATTTTAGGTTGGAAGCTATTTTCTCTTGGCACACTAAAAATATATTTGATTGTCCTATGAATTTTATTACTGTTCTTGAGAATTATTAACTGTCAATTATTTGAAGAAAATTTACCTTTTATTTCTCTCACCTTAGCAAATTTAAACATTTTCTTTTTGTCTTTAGTGTTTTGTTGTTTTAATATGATGTGTTATAGCTTGGCTTTCTTTTTATTTATCATGCTTGGTATTCATACTTGGGCTTCTTGGAGTTACAAAAAGGTATTTTATATCAGTCCTAGAAGACCCTCAGGCTTTTGCTCTACAAATATTATCTCTGCCAATTTATTTTTTCCGCTTGATTTTGAACTCTGATTACATTTACGTTAGACCTTTTATCTCTATTCTTCATGTCTCTTGTGTTCTCTCTCTCTCTCTAATTTTCTATTTTTTCTCATAGTGCTACATTTGGATAATTTTGTTAACAGATTACAAATTCTTTCTTCACGTGTGTCTAATTTGGTATTATAATCTGATATTAAAGTCATCCATTTAGTTTTAGGTTTTGGCTTTCATAATTTTTATTCCTGGCTTCTCTGTCTTTTAAAAATATATTACTTTATAGCTTCTTATTCCCTAAAGGTTTTCAAATTTATCTTTTATTTCTTTACATAGGGCAATTATTTTTAGAATATATGTATAATAATTTCAACAGATCTATTTCTGTTTTTTACTATTTGTGTTTGTTCTCGGGTGCTTTGTTTTCTTGTGAACTTGATTACTTGTTTTTATGTGTTGGTCACTGATTTTACAACTTTTGTATAGTGATTTATTAAGGCCTAGGATAAGGGTGACTTCCTCCAGAGAGAATTTGTGTTTGCTTTGGTCAGGCAGCTGAAGTTCCTACCGGACCAGATGTTAGGTCCACCTAAGTGACGTAAACTTGGAGCACATGTGAGCAAGAATTGGTGTGTGATTGCAACTTCTTGGGGATCTTTTTTTTTTCCCCACCTCTGCTCAGGCCTAAGCAACTTTCTCTGTAGTAGCCTGGTGTTAGAAAATGGGATGGGATCATTTGAAGTTCCAGATTAATGTGGGGAGGGTTTTCTTTTAGATTTCCAACCTTTCATGTTTCTTGGATTTTCACCCAGGTGAAAATGTCAAAAAAACAAGTCACGTTTGCTAGAGCACAGATGTCCTCAGCCCAAAAGTAGTTTTTACACTCTGCAAGTTCCCATTTATTCTTAGATTTTTGACTCCATAATTCTTGACTTAGCTCTTCAGTGTTTATATATATATATATTTAGTCTAGCATTTAGTCTAGCATTTTTGTTTTTGTATTTAGTAGCAGAGTCGTTTTACCCCGTGTGAAAGGCAGAATGATGGCCACGTAAATATGCTCATGTTTGAAATCCCAGAACCTGTGAATATTTTGTATCACATGGTAAAGGAAAATTAAAGTTGCAGATGGAGCCAAGGTTGTTAATCAATTGACCTAAAGATATGGAGATCATCCTGGTTTGTCTGGGTGGGGCCAGTGTAACCATAAGCGTTTTTGTAAGTGAAAGTAAGAGGCAAGAGAGTAAGACTGAGGTGGTATTTGAGATGGACTCAGTTGGCTGTTACTGCTTTGAAGATGGAAGAGGGCCATGAGCCAAAGAATGCAGGCAGCCTCTGGGAGCTGGAAAAAGCAAAGAAACAGATTCTCCCTTAGAGCCACCAGAAAGGAACCCAACCCTGCCAACACCTTGCTTTTAGAACAGTGAGACTTTTAGAACATTTCAGACTCTTGACCTCCAGAACTGTAAACAATTAATCTTTTTTTTAAGCCATTAAGTTTGTGGTTATTTATAACAGTAACAATAGGATAATAATATATCCGGCCTTACCAGAAATAGATGCTCCCCTTTATTTTATTAAAAATGTATTTAAATATTTAATGTTTGAAAATAATAAAAATGTGATCTCTATATCTGGACATTTTAGATATGTATTTTTACTTTAAAAAAGTAATAGTGAAATAACATGATAGTAAGGAAAGTAAGGGTATTTTGTCTGATCCAATTTCTTAACTTTTTTTTTAGTATTAATGATTGATGCTCCCTCCCTATCCTGATTGATTTAAAGCTAAAAGACAACATTTTCCAAATGGTAACCAAATATGCTTATTTTTGACAAAGGATAGAAAAAAATGTTTGCAGGGCCCCTTACTCCAAAGCTATAACTAAGAATGGAGTGAAATGTTTGCTAAAAATATTATCTCGATATTTTTAGCAAATAAAAACCTAAATTACCACAGCTTTGATCATTTACTACATGTGAGTTTTTGTGAGAGTTTTTACATTTGCTTAAATAATACTACTGAATCAAATTATTATTTAAATTAAAACCAAACTTGATCTATTTGAAGTGTGCCAAGTTACTCGGACTTACTGCTATGTGTTTGCTCATAGCAGCTGCTAATCCTGAAAGGCTGGCACAGGGCATGTGAGGAACTTGGAAGTGAAATCCTGTGACACACCATGATGAGCAAAGATTTCCTTCCAGACAGCATATGATACATCTTATTTTCATCGCAAAATTTATATGAAGTTGACGAAATAGTATAGATGTATCCAGTGTTCATTTGGAAACCTGGAATGATGACATTAGGAGAATTAGTACTTACTCCTGCTGACCCTGGAGACAGTATACTTTCCAATGGGGAGCAATGTTTATTAAATAGCATACTGTTCACTGATTGATGGACCTTGAACGAGTCAGTTAACTTCTCTTGACTGTATTTGTATTATCTCTAAAATGATAAGGAATAAACATAACAATAAGTAAAGTTATTTTCTCTCTAATATTCTATTTTAGAGAGAGTATATCCACATACAGCGATACACACATCTATATGCACACATATTATTATGTTATATATAATGTAGTAAATAAGGAACCTTCTTGTCTAACATTCTGCATAGGTCTTTTAGAATAAAATTTAATGAAGACAACACCTGAGTTACATTGGCTAGATGAGATTGTATACTGAAGCTCAGGGAAATGGAGAAAGATACACTTCATTGTGGCTAGGACACTGGACTTCAAAATTGGCTTAGTTTCTCCCACTGAGAAAGTTTGTTTTGTAACTCTTTTGATATAGGTGAAGATTGCGCTTCTGCAGAGAGCTGCTAAAAAAAAAAAAAAGTATAAAGTATTTCTCCTCTGGTGATCATCTTTTATTGGTACCTACTCAAAAATTTAGAGATGTCCTCCTATGGAAAAAATGTTGGCCCTACTCATGTTGCCTGTCTGTAAAACTGCTCAGTGAGGATAATGATGGTTCTTCATTATGTGTGCCTGTAGTTGTAATTAAGATGTTCCCCCAAAGGATTTTTTTAGCAGAGGTTGTCTTTCCATAATAGGCTATGTCTCTTACACTGAGCCTTTGATAAATAACAGCCCTAAGAAACTATTGCTGACAAACTATTGCTTGATGTGGCTATTTGAACCATTGATTTCAGCTCAATACCTGAATACCTAGGATAATGGGATGAGTAGTCAAGTTGCCTATTATTAAGAAATACTAAACTTTTAAGTTGTGAATTTAAGCCAAATCACTCCTCTTGACCAGCTACACTTCTGTGGTTTTGAAGTCAAATAAATTTGGATTGAATCTTAATGTTACCATACATTGAGTGAATGTGTTTGGACAAATTTCATAACCATTGTGAAACATTGTTTCTTTATCCACAAAATGTGGAAAACATTGTCTGCTTCCAAGAGCTATAGGAAATCCTTTGTAAACTATAAAACTTATTATATTAGTTGTTAATTTTCGTTGCATATACTACAATAATAATATTATAGATACAGGAAATCAAAGGGCTTTGCTTAATAGAGAAGGATTTGTATGATTTCATTTATTTAACATTTGACCTATTATCCAGAAAGCTCTTTTGAAAAGGAATGTAAAGGCATAAATCTTGTTTTTAAGAAACTTACAGTAAGTTGAAATAAGCAAATAGATGAATAGTTATTGTGCAAAGTGCAAAACGCCGAATGTAGGTAGATATTAAGCAGATACTACTATAAAAGGGAAATCCAATCTTGGTAGTTCAGAAAAGTCTTCTCAAATGAGGTAAACTTTATCAAAGCCTTAAAAAAGAAGAATAGAGAGTAAAATCAGCAGAGGAAAAGAACGGGACAAATTTTAAAATAGAAAACAATACATATACAAAAAGTTTTCTGTATTCAGAAAGTAACCAATGGCTTGGAGTGATGGGTATTTATGTGAAGAATACAAGGGGTCTGACTGTTAAGGGATGTACATACAAGGTGAACAGAATTTATTCCATTCTGAAGTTATGAGAACAAATATTACTTAAATTAAGCAGGGGCATGAATAAACATGATCTTTTGGAAGATTTTGCTAGCAGTGTGTGGGTAATGAATGGCGAGCTGAAGTGGTACAGTGACAAGAAGGACCAACAAGCCTGGAAGTATTGGAGCTTAGGGAAATTCCAGGTATTTAGAAAGTAGTAATAAAATTAAGTTAGACTGAAGCATTAAGCATTAGGAAAAAATAAGATTGACTAAGAGAGAATTAAAGGGTAAACTCCATCACACTCGTTCGCTGGTTGGTCAGAGGTGGATGATGAAGAAGGGATGAGTCTTATTTAGTCTTTTAAATTTTTTAATTGATGAATTTACACTTGCACTCAGATGGAGACCTGGGAAAGATCTGAAAGGAAAGGTACTGAGTTTATTTGTTGGCACATTTATTGAGAGATATCTGAATCTCAGTTGCAAGTCTGAAATTCAGGAAGATAAATCAAACCTGGAGGTGTAGATTTGCGTGTCAGTTGGAAGATAGTAATTGAAACCATATGCATAGAAGCAATCGCCTTGGGAAATTTTTTATTATTCTTCACTTTGATGCAATTATATGATTACATAATTATAATATCTTTTCCCATAGTGTTTGTTAAGAAAAAAAATCTAGCATACCTTAGTGATTTATTTCAGAATATCCACATTAACTTTAAAACAAGTCAATTAAATAATCCTATTATTTTTTATTTTTAGGCAGAGTTGCCCATCTAAATAAAAAAATTATATCTGCCACTGTCAATTTTAGTTTAAATATTTTGAACTATAATTATAAGTAAAGATGAATGACTATTTTAACATTTACCATGTGATAAAACTGATGATTCAAGGTTTCTTCCAAATAATGGGATTGGCTTGAAGATAAGTCATGTCAAACAAGAATTCCCACAGTTTAGAGTCCCAGAGCAATCTGTCGTAATGGAACATAAGCTTTGCCTTTATCTCTTACAAGACTGTAAAAGATTTGGGTGACCAGACTAGATAATAAGATATTTTAATATGTGAATGTCATCATCATTACTGGTAGATTTGTCTTATTAGCAATGAGAGAGCTGTATAATTACACATTTAAAATTATTCTATTTTCTTTTTGAATCACTTCATCATCATTTCACTTTTGAATAATTTCAAATGTAGACACAAGTACAACTTTTGAATATGAAAACTCAAAATTCAGTGTGCTTTGGTGGCTTTTATTTCTTGTGATTGTAACTTACCCATGTAAAATGGTGAACTATTTAATACAAAGAGTTTATTACTTTTGTTATGATGATTATAACTTGTTTTAATAATGTTTTATGCACTACATGTATAAATTATGTTTCTCCAATAGCCCTTTCTGATGTGGCATATTTAGCACAATAAAGTAGAAATCTTAGTTTAGGGACATACAGTTCAGCCTATGAGAATTAGCACAATCTAAAATAGTAGGTGAAAACTTAAATTGTGCTAATTCTAAACATTAAAATCCAACTATTTGAGGCATTAACAATCCTTAATAGTGTCATAAATCATATTAACTTTTTAGCAAGGTAACAAAAATTGCCATATTTTGTAATGCTTTTTTTTTACACAGTCATATTCAGTTATAAGTAAATTTGGGCTCCAGGCCAAAGAGAACTTTTAAGTTTGAGAGACTGTCTCACAGCTGGAAATCAC
Source organism: Tarsius wallacei (assembly GCA_963574415.1). Taxonomy (NCBI): domain Eukaryota; kingdom Metazoa; phylum Chordata; class Mammalia; order Primates; family Tarsiidae; genus Tarsius; species Tarsius wallacei. Next base: position 44,895 of record CAUYQG010117408.1, read on the forward strand.
CCCAAAGTGAATTGATCACAGAGAATATGTTTTCTATTATCCAGTTCTCTACCAAACTATTTTTTGTAGCTCGAAAATAATAAAGATTTTGTAAGCCCCAAGAGGACTTTTTTGATCCATGAATGAAGTTAACCTGGATTCATATAACTAAAATCTGACTTCCTTTCAGCCATTGAAATACAAAACCCTTCCATTTATTAGTTTGAAATAAGAAAATTCCTCCAAAAATGTCAAAACTTTGTATTTAATGAAGATCAATGTCAGTGCCTATCAAAATTTTGATTCCATTTAATATGAGTACAAAGTAATCAGAAAAAAATGTAAATCAAGTAATGGAAGTCAATTAATAAAACAGAATATTAAAGGATACACTCAGCCTTTGAATTAATTATTCTTTAAAGTTTTCCTTGATCAAGAGTTTCCTTTTTTTTTCTTGAACTAATCATGCAATATATTTTACTCACAGTTATGTCTTTTGAATTTATGAATTACTGGAGAAAATAATATATTTGATATTTTTGTTGCTTTAAAATTTTTGTTACCCAGAATTTTAAAATAAAATCAATATTTTAACAATGACTTGTTCTTTTAGCCTTTCCATATACCCATAGTGCCATTTTACTGCATATTCACTGCATATTCTTAGCTCCTTTTTGATGAAAAAGCATGTATAAGTCATAGAATCTTCTGTATGACTTCTCTAGAACCATAGTCTTCACTTATGACATAGTAGAAAACTTGACTTGCTTATATAGCTATAGTACCCTAGTAAATTAGTTGCATGTCTAAAGTAAAATGTAGATCTTCATTCCAAATTCTAGATCAGATATATACCAAGTTATATATATATATGTATGTGTGTGTGTGTGTGTGTATGTGTCTATATCCATTTCTATATCTACACCTTTATCTGTATCTATATCTATATGTAAATGTGATTTTGATGTAATTTTTCTCAGGATAAAATAGAGAATTATTATTAATATTTGTTTAATATAACTATTTGAGTCAAAGGAAATAACTACAAAAACACAGTTTGAAAACTGGCACAGTTACTCACTTTGCCAGGTGAAAAGAAATTGTTGCAACATGTTGAACTTTGATCATTCATGTTTCACCAGTGAACCCAAACACACAGAAAATACTTTACTCAAATTGCTCACAATAAGTGCCAATCCTCATTTTTCCATATCAAGGAGAGATAGGGATATGAAAGAATATTTTTAGAATCTGCAGATGATCTTCAAATCTTGTTTTAGATAATACTTTTTACTTCCTGTCCTATCAAACTTTTGTTTTGTTTTGTTTTTACCAGATTTCCTGACACGAGTGCTTTCTCCTTGCCCCTGCCTGCCCTCTCGTGGAGAGCAGCAGGAGGATAAAAAGAAAACAAGGGAAAAGACACGTGGCAGAAAATCCATGGTGAGATGATGAATAAGTATTTAAGATAAGTGCAACCACAAGTCACTGGATAATTACTTCTAGTAAGACTTTTATTTGTATATTTCAAAACAATGCCATATTCTTAATATTAAATTTAGTTTTAACTACTAAATGTCAAGTGGTTCATTCTACTTTAAGATTGCAGAAGGGAATCCCAGAGGAAAGAAAAAGCAAGAGGAAATTGTTATCCAATGTGCTTTCCAGGGTTTAACTAGATCATTGGCTGGAGTTGACTTTCTTCTTAAATATTTTGTGTAACTGAAAAAGTAACAGTGCCTGAGATTTTCATTAGAATATTTGCACAGTGGGAAGGCTTATCATTTTTAGTTTTATTTTTTATTAACAAATTATTAATAGTTTCACCTCTGTTCATGCAGGCAGCATCCTAAAAAATAAGTTTCTGTTTCTTTGAGTTCATTGGACTATTAAAAAATCATGGCTCTGTAAATGTTGAATCAAGGACTTTTGAAATAGATAAACAGAACCCTTGACTCATAACCAATTACTGAATAAATAGGATTTTTTATTATAAATAAACTGGAACAATGCAAATTCCTCCAAAGTAAAATCTTCCCTATATTTCTACAATAAAATTGGTGTAACAAACACTAAATCACCATCATTTATAACAAATTAAAAAACTCAAAGTGCTTCAGTTTTCCTGACAACAATAGATTTGAGATTGTACCCAAAGTTTCTGCCTTGGTTTAGCCTTGAACTTCAATCCAACTTTTCCCTTCCACAGCTGTTTGCTGGGTGCATTCTTATTTAAATAATGGGGCTCTGTGGAGAAGATCCCAGGGGAGTTGAAGGAATAAAGAGAGCTGAAGGAGAAAAAGGGATGAAAGAGACTTTAAAAGATGAAACAACTGTTATGAGTTTATGTAGGTCAAGACATTTAAAGTTTGCTCTCATTTATATTATAATGGGGGAATTTTTCAGCTGCTTTGAGTGAAAAGTCCACTTATTTTATAGAATTAAAAATTCAGAGGATGCCATCAAGCATTGGATAAAGGCATTGGTTTGGTATTATTATCTGTGAAAGAACTGCAAATTGAATTAACATAAATTTGTATTTTAGACTTGGGACTCTAGGAGTTCATGGAAGATAGTGTTGGATATTTAGAGCCAGTAGTGATGTGCCCAAGGCCTATTCCTTTCTAGGTAAATAATATTATTTTAGTGATAAATAGAAGAGATTATCAGAAAGAGAAATGATCCTCACATATAAATGAACAACAGCAACACAATCCAGGTTTGCTGTGTGTATAAGGATAAAGAAGCATACATAGACATATTTTCTTTTATCTTTTTCTTCTACCTAACACCTTTAAAAGGCAGGGTCAACTTAATATTTCATTTTTCCATAGCTTGCATCAAGTTCCCTATTCTCCACTTCTTTCTTCTGCTTTTCAGCACCTTCATATCCCTCACATTCTTTTATGGCAGAGCACAACTCTCTCACTTTTTCTAACAAGAAACACACATTGCAGTTAAACAGTTGAGGTCATCCCCATGCTCGCGTCACAGGTCAAGCAAGATCACTTACATTTTTTAGGGGGTCACTTCTTCTCGCTGGGTGGGATATGACCTCGTTCCTGTTCCTAGAAAAGAAACCACCCCAGATGTTCACCACCCCTTCTCTCTTTTACTGTTTTTCCATTCTGTTCCTTGTTGGATGCCAAACACACATACTTAGACATTCATCTTGCTAGTATTCTTCCACTGTGTTGATAAAAGATTGATCTTAACTTCTACCTAATGTATTTTAAATACAAAAATCAACCACACAAACAAAAACTCATGAACACCCTGACATTTAATTACACTTTAGGGCATAGATACTCATTTTTTTTAGTTTGAATGAATAATTCTGAAAACTCCTTGTTATTTTCACCACATTATACAGTCAGATGGACAAACATTTCTCTCTGCATCTGTGCCGCCATCTTAATATCATCTGTGGGCTGCACTTTTTTCATAACCATCTGCATTCTGTGCTGTCTTTTGAGAAATAGCTCTAAGAATGTAATTATTTCTGTTCTTCCTGTGTGGATTGTTTTTCCTGTCTTTTCACTTACCATTCCAGATAGTCTTGACCTTTCAAGATCCTTTAGATTTTTCTCATTGAATACAGCTACGTTTGCAGAGGTTTTGTACTAGTTACAGATAGATAATTCTATTGTTTTTACCTTTTACAAAAGTAGTCAGGCTGTGATACCTGCAGAAATTATTACTATCAATAACAATTTTATGACTTGAATCCTACCTTCTGTGTGAAGCTCAACCCTAGTTGATTGGTTCATCTGGCACACATGAATTCAAAACATACTCTATGCAAGATACTATTCTACATGCGAGGTCCAGAAATGAACAAAACAAAAGGCTTCTCTTCAGGGAGCTTACGATCTACTGAATAGAATCTTTCTAATTGAAAACAGACAATATATTAGAAAAAAAATGTTTGATTTGTAACATGTACTGAGCTGAATTGTCATCTACCAGTCTCCTTGTTTTATATAATTTTTACACTCATTTTTATAGATTTTAATTTTTAAATAACTTTTGCATTTTTCTATCTCTATTATGTTTCTAAGTCTGTTCTTATTAAGTTCTGGAGTTGGAACAAAATAATACATTTTGAAATAAGAAAATTTGACAAAAATATCCTCACCCTTTTTTGCCACAGCAACTTTATTAGAAAACATTAATACCCTTTTTAAAAAAAATCCTGTAACCAACATGATTTTTTAAAAAAAGCCGACTGTCAAATGCATTGGCTAGTAGAACAAGTCTGCAAATTAAAATCACATTTCTCTTGAAATGAAACATTTCCTTCCAAGAAAATTTTGTTCATTTCAGAGATTAAAAAAATTATGAAGCCCAAACTAACAGTTTATCTTAAAAAGAAATTCCAAAATTGTATCTTTATAAAATCCAATAAGTAGCAATTAATCATTGAATCAAAAGGATTAATTAGTGACATTTTAGCTAGGAATTATTACGATGTAGAGAAAAATGATAGTGACAACATAGTATACTTGTGTACACCCAAAAGACTTATATCAAATCTCATTATGTTATATCTACTAAAAATATTTTAGGTAAATAAAATATTACAAAACAACGTTGAGGAGTCTCTCTCTATGCTCTAACAATACTTCCTTTCTTTCAGCACCAGCAGTAACTCCAGGCAGGACTACATTCTATTTGCAAGGGTCATAGGTACTTTTTCCTTCTTAAGCCCATTTCTACATAATAAAAATGTTTTTAAAATGTGTTATACACCTGTGTTGGTAAAAAGATGGATACAATCTAGGCTGGATTTATTGTTATATATTCAATATGATTATAGTCCTTTTTTCTTCTGGTTTTAAAATAAATTAAAATTAAAACATTTTCCATTATCCCCTATAAATATTGGGAGTCATCAGCACTGGGTTTCTTGTACCTAGTGGGTCAGTCAGTGGGAGTTTGCCTTTAGCATTCCTATGCTTTTGCTTATGTATTTGTATACAAAGACTAATTCTTTTTTGCGGGGGGGTGGGGGTTGGTGTCTCACTCTGTCGCCCAGGCTGTAGTGCTGTGATACGCTCCCGGCCACCACAGCCTCGACCTGCTGGGCTCCGGCGATCCTTTCGCTTCAGCCTTACAAGTAGCTGGAACTCCAGGCGCATGCTACCACGCCCGGCTAAATTTTGATTTACTGTAAAGATGAGGCCTCGCCAAATTGGCCAGGCAGGTCTCGAACACGCGGGCTCAGGCAATCCACTCACCTCGGCCTCCCAAAGTGCTGGGATTACAGGCTGAGCCACCAAGACCGGCACAAAAGACTAATTCTTAAATTGCCACACAACACACAGTGTGTTTGTTTTAGATACTGTTTAAAATAATTTTAGTTATCCTGCTCTAGCATTAAAAAAAACCCACAGTATTTGTCTTTATGTTGTGAATATAGTTAACATTTGCTTTCAGATTACTATCTGTGACACTTTTAATTTCACCCAAAACACATACAATCACTGAAACAATATACATATGGGAAAGACATTTTAAATATACAATTGTATTATGGAACTTAAGAAGCTGTTTTTCTCTGTTCTCCAGTGGAAAATTCCTCTGTGTATGTGTGTTTATTTAAGAGAGAGAGAGAAAGAGACAGATTCAACTGACTCCTTAGAGTAACTTGTAATGTACTGCAAACTTACACTAAAATGTTGGCATGTTTGGAGATTAATCCCTGGAAAAAAGTGCATTTTGCCATGGAGCGAGTGTCTGCTGCCGTTTGGCTTTAGTGTTCTGTGCCATAATTTGTGTCATTTTTTTTGGACAAGCAATACTACAGAATGTCATCCACACCTTTAAGATTTGCTAATTTCCTCCAGGAGTTTTGCTCTTTCTCATGCCAGTGAATGGTAGAAAAATAGCTTCTTCCATTCATCAGATGAGGTAATACTCTGTTCCTATTCACATTTGAATGTAGTATGAGTGTTATATTTAAATGATATCAGAAAGAAAAGAATTGCTTCTTTCTTTAGAAGATTATTTCTGTACTTTCTCTCTTTAAAGGGTTTAAGATAACTGTAGAAAGTTTTTCTTAAAATTGTTCAGTTTCCTCCACTTTAATTATTAATCAATGAACAATGGCTGTATCAGTCACTGGTTCATTCAAGTAATTGAGGTTGCCAGTACCACACTGATAAACTAATCCTGTCATGTAACTGCTATACCTAAGAAAAAGCTCTGATGTTCATTATACCCAAATGCAGTTAAGCCACTGAACCATGAATCCTGGCTCCATGTCTGCCAGTGAAAGACACTAACCAATTTTGCTATAGGGAACTTGAATCTAGGAGACCTATTTTTAGCGACTAAACAGGAGCAATATTTCCCTCACTGTGCTTTCATTTTTATCCCTCTACCTGATATTTTTAACTTTTCCTTTTGGAAATCTCTGTATTCAAAACCTAACTTTCCAAGTCTCAACTCAAACGTGACGAACTTCTAAAACTCTTCCCCATTTCCTTTCTATTACTTCCACCTCTGTTTTCCCCCATTTTCCCACCTTATTAAGGTAGAAGTATTTTTTCTCTTCTGAAATCCCATGCCTTGGTCAGTGTTCATTAAATGGTATTCAGTTTATTCAGTTTTCCTCTTTATGTAACATTTTACCCATATGGTCTCTGCCTTACATGTTCTTGTCTGCTAATAAGACAAAGGAGAATAATATGTTGAATAACATCTAATCCATAAACTTGAACACAGCATTAGCTCTTAGTGAATGCTCAGGTGAGAAATAGGTGTCAGTTTTAGTACCTCCAGATTAGATGCTGAGATACAGAGTGAAGTAATATGCTATGCATCTTCTCTCAAGAACTTCGGAGTCTATTTGGGTACCAAGAAAAATTAAACTATGGCAAAGCAGTCTCATCAGTATTATTTTAGAGGTAGAAACAGTGAGCACAGAACAGAAGGGAACTGAATGCTCCAGGCAATGCACTTTACTTTTTTATATTATGTCATTATGATATTTATTATACAAATGTGATACCTGAAGCCTAATGACATGACTTTGCTCAGAGTAAATAACTCATCCCTCCTAAAGACAAGCTTTGAATTTCAGGTCTAGCTAAGCTTAAATGAAAAGAAGCATGAGAAGAACCACATAGCAGGCTGGTTGATGCTATCTGATGATGATGGAATGGTTAGAGATCAATTCTAAGAGGAGATAAGTCTTGTGTTGAGTCTTGAACGATGCTTGGAAATAGCCAAGTAGGGAGGCCTGGAGGACAATGGCAAGAACAGACATGAGGTATGAAATATCATGGGGAATCAGAGGGAAATGAAAATAGTTCAGTGAGAGTGAGACAAAGAGTGATGAATTAGAGTGGTAGACAAGAATAAAATCACAGAGGATATTGGATACTAAGACATTTGTTTTTCAAACCAGTAGTGATGAATTTTAAGCAAGAGAATAGAATGGTCAGTGTTACTTTATCAGATTGAGGCAGGTATGACAATTATGAGACTATAACTTAAAATGGGTGAGAGGCTTGGTATATACAAAAACATAAAGGAGATATGAGACAGGGATAAAATTTTTCACAGCTGTTGAATAATTGGAGTGGTGTGAAGGCAAATTATTAATGGGAGAAAACTGATTTAGTGGACTAAATGATAATTTTAAAAAGTATGTGTTGAATTAGTCAAAACATCTTATATCATATTAATAAAATTATAAGGAAAATTGTTTAGCATGTTTTCTGCCAGTATAATGCTTATTATACATAGATGGATTGTTGTTTCTCAGTTTTAAACATGTTCCTCAAAGACCAAAGGACAATTTTATGACTCTTTTTATGGACTGACTCAAATATTCCATATCTAATGTGCTTAGACATGTTATTGACTTACCGTGAATTAAAGTATTGCCTTTAGAAGGCAGTCTTACGAATGGTCAAAATATTTCCTTTCAACATTGGATTCAGCACTCACCTAACGAGAAATATTTAACTAATTAGAACAGCCTTTTTGGGCATTTGGATTTTGTGATAGTTCAGTATCTACTATTTATTCTTTATACAAACCTCATTCACTCATGCTTGCCTACCTTCCTGTCAACTTGTTAAGTGAATATAATTCTCTTTCCATACATGACAATAATTCCATGGAACTATTCTTAGAGTAAAAACTTTCATAATTGTTTGAAAACCGTTCAAATCCTCTCAGGGTCATGATCAGTGTTTCCCAGGAAAGAGGATATAATAGCTATTTTTCTTTTGATAATTTGTTTGTCTGATTCTTGACTTTGTGGCCAAATGCAATACCAACTTGCCTGTGATTTAGTCTGTAGTAAATCAAGAAAGAGGTGAAACTTTTCTTTCAAACTCTGCATGTTTTGGCAAGCATTCATGATTCATTAGACACTGAAAATTTACCACATTGTACAGTTATAGTCCCATTTCTGTAAAGACATTTGACTTGAAAAAAGTCCATTTGAAACTGTATTCTATAATGCCAACAACTACAATAGTAAAATGTAGCACCTCCTAGGATTTATATACTCTTGTCCTTCAGAAGTATTAAAAGTATTTTCTGTTTTTACTACTCTTGCCTTCTTCACAGCCCTACATCCTTAGGGTTGGTCTTTGATGGTATGTTCCAGGAATTTCATACCCATGCTGTCTTTCATACTGAAATTTAATATGCTAAAAAAGACTAACTGGTGATAGTTAAACTGAGGTACACTTTATGCTTACAGTATCTATGGAGCAAATATTGTCTTCTGTGTACTGATTGTGTTTGTGTGTATGTGTATGATATGGCCTGGTGGTATGAGAAATAAAGGTTTAAATACCCGTGATACAAGGAAATCTATAAACTCCAGTTCAAAGTACATTTGAGAAACAAGGAAGAGAGAAGTTTTATTCAACTGAAGGATTTTAGGAAGGCTATGATGATGTGGAAAAATGGGAGAAATAACCACAAAACACAAGTTTTGGCTTCATTCAGGTCCAAGGACAAATTCTGGCTGAGCTAAATTTGTAGTTGTGTTACTCTGGCAAGTTATTTGGTCTTCCTGAACACCAGTTTCCTAATTTGGAAAAGAGAAATAAAAATACCTGTCCTGTGGTTTGAGGTACAGAGGGATTCATACAGAATTAATATTTGTAAAGTATCTGCATTAGTTTCTCAATTATGTACCTTTTATGATGTTTGTGTTGTTGTTATTGCTATGCTTATATTTTGCTATGTTATTTTTACTATTGAATAAGGAAGATTCAAACCATGGTCTAAAAGGTGAGGAAGACTTTAACAAGGAGATGGAAAAGAGATGACTGTCTCAGTCACAAGGGGTAGCCACTGTGCTCAAGGGAATGTGTTGTAACAGAACATGGCATTGACCTCATCCATGGTGTGCCTGGAAGAAACTGCTAATATCATAGAACGTTTATTTGGAAAAATCCTATTTGAGTAGACAAACATGGCAAGTCACCTTGCTGATATCCTCCCACAGGTTCCCAATCAGGAACTTGTAATTTAGCTAGATAAACTGTGGGAGATTTGTGGAATAAGGCTAAAGTTATGTACAAGTCTATTTTTTTCTGACATTAGCTAAAGAAAGTCTAACTTTTTTTAGGTATAATGTGGAATGGTTCTGAATTGGTCGAGAGGCTATACTTGGAGGTCGTATAATCTCATCCACTGTAAAAGTTTGTAATTCTAGAAAAGAAAGACTGTCATCTTAAGTCATCTTATTTCTATATATTTTATTTCATGAAATCCTTTTGTTTTGTTTACAAATGTTTGCATATATAAAGATAATTGAAGAAAATTTTATATGCAATACAATATTATTTTCTATATTTAAAGGACTTGACATAATTTTTAATGATCACAAAAATATGTATATAATGATGCTATTGAGCTCTGTATAAATATTAATGAACATCAGCTTTCCAAATTCCAAATTTGCTTCCAAATTCTGACTATTGTAAATAAAACTGAGTTGAGCTCTGCTGTTCCTAAAAGCTATTTCTGTATTTCTGATTATTTCCTCCAGATAATTTTCCAGGATTGAAATTTCTGAGTGAAGTGTGAGAAACAGTCTTAAGAATTCTGATAAATATACCACCACCCTTCTTTCTAAAAGAATTTTAACATCATGCATTTTCATGAATGATGGTTACTCATTAGCTTTCTGTATTTTCAAAGCAACTATGTATTATTTCAAATCAAAATTATTATATATAAAATTATTGTCATTCTCTATTCATTTTTAATTGAAAGCTATAAACTATAGTCTTTTTTCCTCCACCATCTATGTCTCTTATCCTCCTTCCCAGAAATATTTTTCTCCATGGTAATTATGACCCTCTAATATATTAAACCACATTTCTGTACTGTTTATCTGTCCACATAAGAGCAATATTTATTTTTTATTTGTTTGCTGCTTTTTCTTCAAGTTTAGAACAGGGATTACCATATAGTATGTGCTCAGTAAATATTTGTTGAATAGATATATGCATAAAGTTCTTTTCATTGGTTAACTTTTTAGTCCATTAATATTTAGAGGAATGTTTATTTTCTTAGTATAAATGAGGCTTGTGCACAACAGATATACAAATGTTTTCTCTGTTTTATGTTCTGAAAATATTTTCCAAGTTTATTGTATAGCTATTAGGGTTATATATATCTTTCAATATAAACGTTTTTAAATTTTTTAAATGCCCATATATCTCTTCTATTGCAATTGCAACTATGTTCGTAGCTTGCAAGATGATAAATTTTCTCTTATTTTTGTGTATTTAAAAATATATATTTGATTTTCCATTAGTTTTTAGTTTCTTCCACTATTTTTATTGTTATTATTTTGTTTAAGTGTTATTTAGATTTATGATGTGGAAGTTAAAACTATGTTTTTATATTTGGTATTACTGTACTACTTTGGGATAAACTTTATGACTTCTATTTTTTAATGTTTTCTTTATAATGCACTGAATTATCATATGAAAGGTACATATTATTTTCCATTGGTCAGATTTTTTTCTTGATCATAATGAATCTTTCAATCCACTCTGGAATATTTTGGTAAGTATCCAGCAATTCCCAATGATGCTTAGTTGGGGACAGTTTTAAGCTTCTAAATAAATATGTAGACAGTTGACACCTTCAAAACAATCAGCCTTCCCATCCCCCCAAATTATGTTTATTTTGAATTCTTTACATTCTTAAGAAACTGTTTTATAGTATTATTCTAAGATATTCTTTATATGTATTACATATATTTATTGTTTTTCATTAGGAAAGAATTTGTATTTTTGTTGTTGAAATTGAGATTTTAATATATTTTATAATTTGAAAATTATTAATTTGCTAAAATATTAGTCTACATTAATGTTGTATCATGCAATTTATTGACCATTCAGAAATTCTAATTGTTTTTTATTTTATTACTTTTGGGTTATGTTAATAATTTACCCTCTTGCTTTTGTATATTTATTTCTCATTTCTGTTTCATGTCTTACTATACTTTTAAGGACATTTAAAAATATTGGCAGATATATCTGTATTTCTTTAATTTTATTGGAATCTCTGTAACATGTGATGGCTAAGCTGCTGTGGGTTTGTATTATATCCCCTCATTTCTTTAGAAAAAGTAATCTCTTAAAGCTTATGTCGTTTCCATTATGATCAAATGCCAATTCTGTTATAGCATTAATCTAAATAGAATTTACTGACTGCTTGTCACATAGTTTGAAAAAAATCTGCCATATTTTCTTGAAGCTGTTCAAGATTTTGAGTTTTTTTAAATGTAATCATTTATTAAATGTTAATGCTTTGAGCTAAGACATCTTTGCATTAATCATGTTTAACCAATATTAAGCCACAGCCATTCTTAAACGTCTTTTACTTTGACTTTCTGCTAAATTTGACTTTGGCTATTACCAATATTCCTTTAGAAAGATTGTACCTCTTTGTGTTCCTTTGTGTTAAACATCACACAAAATTTTAAATATATGCAAGTCTTAGGAATATAGAAATATTTGAAATTGGAGATGATAAAGGAAACATATTTAAAACAAGGCAAATACATAAAATATTAGTGTAATAGTCCTTGGGAAAAGGGAAAGTATGGCTTAAACACACAAAAATGCAAGAATCAGCATAGTTTATCTTATTATTATTCACTTATCAAACATGGATCCTTCTGTGAACACTTGACTGTGGAATGTAACCATCGGATGCTAGACTAGAAGCTCAGATGTTACTATTCCATGTAACTGGCACTCCGGTAGTCTTTATTGTCATTGTTTTAACATTTTGTATAACTTAGAAAAATCTTATGTTATCTCACTTGAATAATCCCAACTTTATTAGGATTATATATGTAGATAGCATTTGGAGACAAATAAATCCTTCTCGAGTTCTTCTTCCTCTACCCATATTTTCACGGTATCTTACCTGCCCTGTTTGGGTATTCTCTGGTACCTTTCAGCAACAGGAGATAAATAGTGGTTTAATTCTAGACCTCTCCTTTGTCTTAATCTTCCATTGTAAGAATCATCCAGTTTTGGATGGGTAAAGCCTGCCAAACCTGAGTGACACTGACTGAGTGAAGGCCAGAGATGCAAGGGGCCAGAGTCTGACAGGAAAATAAGCTTTATGTGAAATTGAGACTAAGATTTACTTCTCTTTGCTGAGACTTTATCACAAAACCTAGCTCATAGAATATGCAATTATTTGTTGAAATAGATGCTAAATAAATGTTAAAAATCCTCAGGCTGAAGCGAAGGAACAAGCTCTTTCTAGAGGATGGAGAATCAAAGACCTTACTGATAGAGATCTTAATATTTAAATTCTTCTCTGCCTTTCCTTTTCTTATGTCTTTAAGGGCTTTTCTCCTTCTCCCAAAATAACAAAATTTCACAAACAAGTGTAGGAAGAATCTCCACAATATTGTAAAATGCATTTCTTTAAGTTTAAAATATTAAAACGAGCTCATAATCATGTTCACAATATCTAGCTGTTCTCTCACATTTCCCATTGGCGTTAATCCTTCACTCTTTTCACAGATCTTCCAGCAAGAAATCTCAGGAGTCAATCATGATATTTTCTTACCTCTCATCACCTGAATGTATCATTTATTCAGCCCAACAGAACCCACAATCCAATTGCTTCTCAATTGTGGCTGCACACTAGAAACACCTAGAGAGCTCTAAACAGTTTGATGCCTTGGTTTCACCCCTTTCATAGTCTACTGAATTAAGTCAGGGAATCATATTTTTCTAACTCTTCAACTGATTTAAATGTTCAGCTAAGATGAGGAACCACTGATCAGATGCTCTAGGTTAAACCCTCATCATATCTTGCACCTTATTTCACAGCTCCTTTCTAATTTGTATCTTTTTCCCACCCCCTGCCCCCATCACACCATATCGTGCTTTTAGCAAATCTTTGACCCCTCATTGCCTGTAGGATATGGTCCAAATTCACCTTAAAGACTTTTAATGCATTTCATCCATTACTTTACTTGAGTCTTCCTTTTCATTTTAACACATGGTCACTTTCGTGCTTCTCATGCTCTGTCACCCCCATCTACATGAGTCAGATCCAACTTTCACACTCCCCCTACTCTGTCCATGAAGGCTACTCTTTTTCTTCTCCAGAAGTGAGCTCCTGCTTTGCCTCCATTGCTCCTCTTTAAGGCTAGGTCCTTTCTGAGATCTTCTGAGTTGCTCACAGGTCTCTCACTTCCTCGGAGTTTGTTCCATCATGTTTTTATATGTCCATCTTCTACACAAGGCTATGAGTCCTGTGATGGTAGGGACCCTACATCTTTGTCTTTTCCACTGATTTATTTTTGGATAAATAAGTTAAAATGTTAAAAACTATATTATAATGTTATTTCATGGTTTCCACAGAGTTTCCTTGTCCTCGATATTTAGGCAAGCAGTGGGAATATTCTCCATATTTAAAAGAATTCCATGTTACAAAGATGGAGTCATATTTAAAAGGCCTCTATCCCTGCAACATAATAAAGCAGCAGAAATGTTTAGAGCTGAAGAACAGGCCTTCATTTTATAAATATTCATATTTTAGGAATATATAACCTGCTATCATAGAATGAAATGATATTATTTTGCATGTAATGAGTAAATGTTGTCAAAAAAAAGCATTTGTTTATTTCTATTTCTCTGTAGTTATGTATGGGTAAGTTTGTTTAAGTAGGCATATGCTCCTATCATAGACGTAACCACAAATATTCTAATAAAAAAAAAATTAAAAAGTCACATGCCATAAGAAATATAATGTGCACCATCTGGAGACATCAAGCAAAATTGTAAATATCATCAGACTTACACATCTTATGATGTTCTAAGTTTCAGAGGGATTACTGCAGCCCAGAAAATTTGTAAAGCATGCGTTTTGTTATAGGTGAGAATGAATAAAATGCATTATCAATAAAACAGAGCTAAATTAGGCCCACCAGACTCCATTATCTATCCCAATCGATGCTTTTCTCTCTCTCCTTTTCTTAATAGGAACCTCTGGAAAAAATAAGTTAAAATTGTTTATTCCTGGAGACCTCATCCACAGGTTCTGAATCAGGATATCTAGCCTAAGGTCTCGAAGTTTCTGTTTTTAACTATCGTTCAGAATTTTTTAATCATCATAAATGTTTGGACAATATTGACATAGGTATAAATTAAAATATTGTTTTCCTTAAATAGTCTGTAAAGTGGAATGTGTATATGTAACTACCCTATCTAAACTGTATCTGTAGATAATTCACTCAATCTACATGTAAAATCATAATGTAAACCACCTAACTGCTACCTATTTCTCTGTGTCACCACTTGCAAGCTTTGTCTCTTCTGTTTAGAAGAGACATCAGTTAGAACGACAAAAAGCACATGTGTGTCACTGAACTGCAGCTAGTAAGAAGATAATAATGAGTGAACTAAATAGAACCTCTGTTAGGTTTCAAGCATTCCTTCAGAGAGAAAATTTCATGGATTTTTATTTAATCCAACAGTTCCTTAAATCTTAGACATTTTTTCCTGTGCTCCCCACCATCAGCATCAACATTGCTTTGCCGGGCTCGGTGGCTCAGCCTGTAATCCCGCGCCTTGGGAGGCTGAGGTGAGTGGATTGCCTGAGCCTCCGGGTTCAAGACCTGCCTGGGCAACTTGGTGAGACCTCATCTCTACAATAAATCAAAAAATTTGCCAGGCATGGTAGCACGTGCCTGTAGTTCCAGCTACTTGAAAGGCTGAGGCGGAAGGATCTCTGGAGCCCAGCAGGTCGAGACTGCGGTGGCCGGGAGAGGCCACTGCACTCTAGTCTGGGCTACAGAGTGAGACTCCAACTCAAAAAAAAAAAAAAAAGAAAACATTGCTTTAGGAGACATATTTTGAAAAATTCAGGACTAAATAATACTCTTGCATGTGATGCTAAAACAATCACTTACAAGTGAAGAATTAAGACCAAAGATTAGTCATGTAGGTCTCTACTAAAGAATACTCATTTATTTACCTTTTATTATAGTAGAGTTAGCCTCTTTAAAATAATTTTTCTTTTAAAGATGGGTACAGTTCAGGGTTAGGTATACAAACTTTCATCGTACAGGTAAGTTTGGGCCTCACTTTGGTCCTCACCTCACCTGCTTTGAGATCAGTTACCCTTATTGATGAACTGTGCTATCTCCCCACCCCAGCAGTTTCCCACTACTGCCAATCCCTTTCTTATAGTATTATGATAATTGTTCAGGGTCTGCTTATGTGTGAGAACATGTGGTACTCACTTCTTGGTTTTTGTGATAGATTACTGAGTATTATACTCTAAATCCATCCAAGTTGCTGTGAAGTTCATAATTTTGTCCTTCTTTATGGCCACATAATATTCCATCATGTATATGTACCATATATTTTTAATCCATTCCACTTTCGGTGGACAGCATGATTAGTTCCATGTTTTTGCTATTGTGAATAATGCTGCAATAAACATGAGTGTGTGGGTATCTTTTTCATAGAGTGATTTGTGTTCCTCTTGTTATATTCCCAGTAGGGGGATTGTGGGGTCATATGGAAAGTTGATTTTTAGATCTTTTAGGAATTGCCACACTGTTTTCCATAGAGGTTGTACTAGTTTACACTCCCACCAACAGTGCAGAAGTGTTCCCTTTTCCCCACATCCTCTCCAGCATCTGTTGTTTTTTGAGTTATTGATAATGGCCATCCTGACTGGAGTTACGTGGTATCTTAGTGAGGTTTTAATTTGCATTTATTTGATGATTGATGAGGCTGAACACTTTTTCATGTATCTATGCCTGCTAATTTGTCCTCTTTTGAGAAGTATCTGTTCATATCTTTTGCCCACATTGTAATAGGACTAAACAGTTTTTTTCTTTTCAGCACGTTTGAGTTCCTTGTAGATGCTAGATGTTTTGGTGAAAGTGAGCAGCCTTGTCTTGTTCTAGTTTTCAGGGGAAGTGCTTTCAATGTTTGTCCATTTAGCCATATATGAGCTATAGGTTTATCATAGGTGGCTCTTAATATTCTGAAGTACATTCCCTTTATGCTTAGGTGTTCAGGGATTTTTATCAAGAAGGAATACTGGATTTTGTCAGAAGCTTTTTCAGCATCTAATCATGTGATTCTTATTTTTATATCTGTTGATGTATGCAATTATATTTGTGGTCTTCTGGATGTTGAAGCAGCCTTACATCCCAGGGATTAAAGCCTACATGATCATGGTGGGTGATTTTTTAGATGTGTTGTTGGATCCGATTGGCTAGAATCTTGTTGAGTATTTTTTCATCTATGTTCATTAAGGATATTGGCCTGTAGTTCTCTTTCATTGTTGGATCTTTATTCCCAGTTTGGATATCAGTGTGATGTTACTTCATAAAATGATTTGGGGAGAGTTCCTTCTTTCTCGATGCTTGGAATACTTTCAGTAGGATTGGTATCAGCTCCTCCTTGTATGTAATCGCCACTGAAAAGCCATCTGATCCAGGACTTTTTTTTTTTTGAGGGTAGTTTTCTTATGATGGAGTCGATATCCTGGTTTGTTATTGGTTTATGTAATGCCTCAATTTTTTCTTGTTTCAATCTTGGGAGATTGTGTGATGTCAGAAAGTCCTCTATTTCATTTAGGTTTGCAAGTTTGTTTCCATAAGGTGTGCATAGTAATCTCTGATAAGTTTTTGTATTTCTTCAGGATCCATTGCGATTTGATCTTTCGCATTTCTGATTGTGTTTATTTGGACTTTTTCTCACTTTGTCAATCTGGCTAGGGGTCCATCAATCCTGTTTATCCTTTCAAAGAATCAGTTTTTTGTTTCATTGGTTTTTTCTATGATATTTTTGTCTTCTATGTCCTGTATTTGGACTTTTACTTTGGTGATCTGGATTCTTCTGCTGAAGTTAGGATTTTGGTTGTCTTGTCTTTCCAGCTCCCTTAGGCGTTTAGTTAGACTGTTAACTTTTGAGCTTTCCATTTTCTTGATGTGTGTTTATAAAGAAACGAATATCCCTCTAAGTACTATTTTCATGGCAGCCCAGAGGTTTTGGTAAGATGTGTTTTTATTTTCATTTGTTTCCAGAAATCTTTTAATTTCTGCTTTGATTTCCATGTTGACCCAGGAGTTGTTCAGCATCATGCTGTTTAGTGTACATGTCTTTGTGGGTTTTGGGGTAGCTTTTTTGGTGTTGATATTTATTTTTATTCCACTGTGGTCTGAGAAGGTGCATGGCAGCATTTTAATCTTATGAAACTTGTTTATGCTTGATTTATGGCTGAGGATGTGGTCAATCTTGGAACATGTTCCATGTGGTGATGAGTAGAATGTATATTCTGTGGTTGATGGGTGGAGTGTTCTGTAGGTATCAATTAAGTCCTTTTGGTCAAGTGTCAAGTTGAGGTTCTAGATCTCCATGTTAATTTTTTGCCTTGATGATCTATCCAGGGTTGTTAATAGGGTACTTAAATCCCCAGCGATAATAGTGTTAGAGTCAATATTGTTTTTTAGTTTATCTAGAAGCTGCTTTATAAAGATTGGTGTTCCTATGTAGGGTGCATATATGTTTAGGATGGATATTTCTTATTGATGGATTGAATCTTTTATCATTATGTAGTGACTGTCTGTATCTTTTTAAATGTTTGATGGTTTAAAGGATATTTTGTCTGATTATAGGATCACAACTCCTGCTTTCTTTCATGTTCCATTGGCCTGAAAATTCATTTTTCTTCTTCTTACTTTGAGTCTGTGAGGGTCCATTCTGGTGAGATGAATTTCCTGGCAACAGCATATTGTTGCATTATGTTTTTTTAATCCAGTTTGCTATTCTATATTTTTTCAGGGGTGCATTTAGTCGATTCATATTCAGGCTAATTATTGAGATGTGAGGGTTTATCCCTGTCATGAGGTTCATATAAGGTTTGTTGTTGTGTGTTTGTTTATTTGTTTATTGATTTTCTTTTGATTTTTGTGTTGATATATGTGTGTATTTTCAATCTTTTCCTTGCATTCTTGGGGAGAGCATGGTTGTTCTTTTTTTCCTTTCTTCTGTGTTTAATACTTTCTTAAGTGTTTCTTGTAGAGCTGGCCTGGAGGCTGTGTAAACTTTTAGAGATTGAATGTCTGGGAAGGATTTGAATTCTCCATCGCTGAAGAAGCTTAGCTTAACTGGGTAGGAAATCTTTGGTTGGAATTGTTTATCTTTGAGAACTTTAAATATTGGACTCCAGTCGCTTCTAGCCTGTAGTGTTTCCGTAGATAAGTCTGCTGCTATTCTAATTGGTCTTCCTTGGTAAGTAGTCTGACCTTTCTCTATTGTTGGCCTTAGGATTTTTTCTTTTTTACCTTCTTTATGTAAGTGAATTACTATGTGTCTAGGAGTTGATCTTCTCATTTGATTTCTTGCAGGAGTACTCTGAATCTCTTGTGTTTGTATGGTCACATCTCTGATGAGATGAGGGAAGTTTTCTTGGATAATTTCATGAAATGTTTATTCCAGAGTGGTCTCTGTTTCTCTATCTGCCTCAGAAAAACCAATTAATTATCTCTTGGAGGCTTTGTTCCATCTTTTTAAGCTTCTTTTCTATGTTTTTAACAGTTTGAATTAGTTCCATATTTTAGTCCTTAAGCTTTGAGATTCTTTCCTCTGCTTGGTTAATTCTACTTTCGATGCTTGTCATTTTGTTATTTATTTAGTTTACTATATGCTTTATTGCCATCTTCTCAGTTTTCAACTCCTTCATTCTTTCCTCTTGTTTCTCCTCATTTCTATTCATTCTATTAATATCTTGATGTCTGGGTTTGTGGTTTGAGACCAGTTGTTCTGGGGGCTCTTCAATGTTTTAGTTCTGGAGTCTGTATTCTTAGATGCTGTCTTCCCAGGAGTCTGTGTGGTACCTGTGTTCTTCCTTTGATTCTTCTTCATTTGTGATGTTTTCCTTTCCTCTTTCCCCCTTCTTTAATACTGTTGCTCAGTGATAGGGGGTATAGCTTTCACTTCTGTTTGCTCAATTCCCTTATGTAGATCCTCTGGATTTGATCAATTTTGAAGCTTGACTGGGGATGGAGAGGTCTGTGCTTTTTCAGTTTTGAGTTTTGATTAAGGTGTGATGGGGCAGCTGTGGTTCAGAAGCTATCTGCAGGTCATAGTATCTGTGGACAGGTGTGTGGGCCTCCTGGAACCCACTTCCCAACCTCTTACAATCTGTCCATGTGGTGGGGGTGTATGTATGCCCCCTGAAAGCAAAATGAGATAAGAAAAAGGAAAAGAACAGGAAAGGGAGAAGGGAGACAAAAGGAAGATGAAGAGAGAGGAGAAGGAAAACAGAGGGGCACACCATGAATAAACAAACAGAAGCAAAAACATACAAACAAACATACAAGCAAACAAACAAAAACTATCATGATACACTTGCCCTCAAAAATACCCATACACAAACAGAGAGACTAAAAAATGCCAAAAAGTATATAAAACAACAAGTACTAAAACACAAGCAAAACAGAGAAAAAAAGAGGTCCCTCTGTGGTCATTTCTGGAACTTCCCCAAGCACTGCCACTGCTTTTGGCCACCTCCGTGGTAGGGAGCTGGCTGCCTTCTCAAGCCCAGCCCCTCTGTTCTTGGTGCAGGCTGACGGGTTGCTCTTAGGGTGGGTCAGATGCCCCATGGACTGCTGTGGGAGGAGGGTGAATCAGATCTGGACTCACTTAACTTGTCCACTGCTGCTGCTCACATGAAGTTCCCCACTCGGATCAGATATGTCCGTTCCTGGTCCAGTATGGAGGTAGGGTGTCCATCTCTCTGTGTTGGCTCCTGAAGTTTCTTCTCTGGTCCAGTGATGGTCGGTCCTAGAGGGGTGTGGAGATCATTTCCAAGCCACAGGCTGGATTCTGAACAGAGCTGGGTAGGCCAACACAGGTCTCTGCCTGTTCCAGACAGAGAAAATGGCAGTGATTGGTGTCTCCTCGCCACCAATGGGGCTCAGCTCCAGATTTCTTCGCCATGCCCTGTCCACAGTTCCCACTGCTAGTGTCCACCCTGCTGCCTCAGGTGGTGGTATGGGCCAGGTGCCAGGCACTGAGGAGCAGCTGACCTCTGTTCCCTCCTCCCAAGAAATCCTCGAGAATGGTTGACAATCCTGCACTGCGGGGGCTCCAGTCTCAGGGTAGTAGTGGGTTGCAGCCACCCCCAGAGGGGAGCCCTGGGTACTTAATCCCAGCCCCAGCAAATGTACTTTCACTCATTCAGCTACACTCACCCATTCACACGGACTGTCTTTATGGACACTCGCCTTTGGAGAGACTTTCACACTCCCACTGTCTGTCGCCATATCGCCTCCTCCAACCGATTTAGCCTTTTTTAAAACATAGCTTATTTTCTTAATTTTAGAAAACTAATTAAGACATGAAGAAATTTAGTGTTAAATACCAGGATTCAGTATATCACTATTTCTTTGAGTTACTTCTTAGACGCATTTTATTTTTCAGAGGTGTTGGTAAAAACTTGTGTCAAATATTTCACTTATAAAGTATATATTCATTTAAATTACTTTTTTACAGATTAGACACTCTTGGTGAGTCACAAAACATATTACCAAAATAATGTCTAAATCAAAGTTGTTGGAGTAATGTTTTGTATGTATTCATGATACATGGGGTTTATTGTCTACAAATATATTTTATTAACTATTATTCTTAAAATGTGCCTACCATTTTAATAAATTAGAAATATAATCATTCAATTCTATAAAGAATATAATTAGCATTCTATTTAAATCTAAATACACAACTAATTGAAAGAGTAAAAAAAAACTGTTAACCTCTTTTTTTGGCATATTGCAAAACAAAAGCTAGAAAGATTTTAACGATTTAAATTATGAATCAAGTAAATTGCTAGGGTATGGAGCTACAATATTCAAGATTCAGTTTTTTGTAAATAAGAAAAAAGAAATATCTTTGCCGTTACTCTTACAATTCAACAACAATAGGAAAAGAAACAATAAAGAGTGAATAAAAAATGTTTCAAAATGAGCCCAAGTGTCAGGTAATAGAGCAATAACACACTTGGCAGATCTCTGACTACCATAGTTTTGGATCAACTCCCAGGTTTAAAAGTTGGATGAAACTGGTGTGATGTTTGCCAAAACTGGGGGAGGCTCTGAAGATGTTTAAAAGAAAACAAAACAAAGAAACCCTGCTCTGTTTATGCAGATGAAAATGTGCTTTCTTCTTCATACATATTTTAGGATGATTAAATTCCTAAAATTGATTAATAGCACATTCTAACTTGTTTTGAATGTGTGTAAAACTGGTGATAAAATGAACTAAAAACAAAATTTTGCCTCAGAATTTATGAAACTGTAAGAAATTGGAGATATATGAAGCTGAATATAGGATTCTCTATTCTTCTTTTATATCTAAATTATTTAGTAAGTAAATATGTGCTCAGACTGATTTGGATACAAAATTCTGCCTTTATAAATACAAAGAATTGTTCATTCTTTTTTTCCTATTTAAGTGAAACAAAGTAAAATAAAATTTAATTCATATTTTTATAAAGAATCATGTCATAAGCTATCATCAGGAAAAGCTGTCTGCCTCATGATAGGAAATGCTTCCACAAACAATTCCAGCTCACCATATTAGCCTGACTAAGTAGGATTTTACCTTTTATTTGTACACTTTAAGTTTTAAAATTAGGAAAACAAAGTTTAGAAAATAATGTTTCAAGACTGGTACTGTATTTCTATGTCTTAAAACCTAAGAATTTAGCCAAAATTATTATTTTTCAAAGTTAGTACTTAAAAAGAAGTGGGCTGGGCTTGATAACTCAGCCTGTAGTCCCAGCACTTTGGACGGCTGAGGCGAGTAGATTGATTGAGCCTGTGGGTTCGAGACCAGCCCGGGCAACTTGGCAAGACCTCATCTCTACAACAAAATCAACAATTTTCCAGGCGTGGTAGCATGCACCTGTAGTTCCGGCTACTCGGAACGCTGAGGCAGAAGGACAGCTGGAGCCCAGCAGGTTGATGCTGGGGTGGCCATGAGTGTGCCACTTCACTCCAGCCTGGATGACAGAGTGAGACTCCAACTCAAAAAGAAAAAAAGAAGTGACAATAAGCATTCTAGTTGAATTAATCGAAGACTAAAGGTTTCCATAGTATGTAGAAAATAAGCATCATGAGTACATAACTGTTGATTGACTCAAAATGCCAATATTGAAAAGACTGGAATTCTGGGAAAAATCTTTTTTTACATTTAAAACACATTTGTGAGATATTCTGAAGAACCAGATTTATTACATATAAAATTATTTTTCAGCTGTGTTAAAATGCATCTAAAATATTCCCTGATGCCAATGTAGACATTTAATAAGTCAGTGGAATTCTTTTGAAAAATTCAGGTGCCTCCATATAAGTATTCTTATATATATACATATTGGTGACAAATTCCAGTGTATTTTAGATTAAATTGATACAACTCACCTTTAAAGCAGAGTCTATATACACTAAACATTTTATTCATAAGAGTTCCTACCTGTTCATAAGTTGACTAGCATGACACAAGATAAGCAAAATAATCTACCTTGTGTTTGACATAGAAAAAAAAATATTTCCTTGAAAGCCAATTAGAGAACTTCACAGTAAATGTTTTATATTCTTGAACAGGAAAAATATTTGATGAAAATATTGCTGTGTATGGTAAAGAGGACGTATTGGTGATAAAGTGAATAGGAGTGGAAATATCAAATAAGATACAGTTATAGTAATAGAAGTCATGAGATGACATGGGTTATCTTGTTCCTAATCTTTTGATAATTTCTATTAATTTTTGCTCATGAATTTATATTTTGAAAAAAACTTATTTTAAAAGCATTCTTCATTAATTAATCCATTTATTGTTATTTATTATTATTTGACAACCTCACATTGAATTGATATAATTCCAGACCCCTTCAAAACCAAACAATACAGTTCCATGACCATGTGGAATGCATGCATATTTTTAAAAATATGTTAATAACAGCCAGTAGATAGCTATTTAAATCCTCAATTACACCAAAAGGATTTTGGACCCAATGTTGAGAGCCACACGGATTGAGGTGGGAACAGAGGTGACAGTGAAGGACTGAAGAAAGTTTAATTTTGAAAGAAATAATCTTGAGAGGAAATTAAGGAAAGAATTTTTAAAATTAGAGTATTAGTTTCTCAAAGATTGAAAAACAATCTGTATCCAAATCCTGATTATAGATATAAGGCAATTGAGACTTCATGAGATTATAGTGATTTGGTTTTCTTATCATTACATTATTAATAGGCAATTAGAAAGGGAAACTAGTGTAACTCCTCGTATCAATCACCAGCCTGGACGTCAAAGTACTTCTTGGTTAATGTTAATATTTTTATTAAAAATAAACAAAATATTTCTTTGTTATTACATAGCCTGTAAGTGGTATCCATAATAGTTGTTCAGTAAATGTTTGGTTACAGCTTTAAGATGAATAATATAGAAATTCAAGTTAGAGTAAAATTTAATAGATTGGTTATATTTTAGTACATGTCATTGTCTCTAGCATTACTCAGAGTTGTTAAAAAATACTTTGCTATATTTCTTAGAGTTGGAAATATTTATAATACCTTGGAATATACTACTTTAGCATTTTGGTGAGCACACAATTTTGAGCTTCCTTTTGTACAGGGGGTGCCAAAAATGTATACACATTTTAACAGATGTTATCTATATATTACTTTTTGAAGTTGAATTGAATTATCGTATCAATGTGTACTATGACGTTCGCTCAACTGTGCTTCTTCCATTTTCTTTGACTGTCTTGCCTGTCATATGGTGATGTTAGCATTCATTTGATTAACGCCATCTTTTGAGTGAACCTCATACTTAAAATGTACAATTTTTTGGCACCCCTTGTATATAGTTTTTGCCTTCAACTTGTGTAACTACTGCTCTTCAATGTTGTCAATTTCTGTTTCTGAGTGTGTGTACACATTTTTATTTTCCAATTTCTCTTACCAATTTAAATAGATTTAAATAGAATTAAATAGATTGAAATAGAAGCTGTGTGCCCTGATCACTGGAAATATCAAGCCAGTAAGGAAAAGTAGGTATGGAAAAAAAGTGTGAACTGTCATACTGAACTGTATAATCCAATTTGTCCCAGAATAACTGTCCTGAACGTAAATAAAATATTGAATGAAAATAAATATAGATTGTCTTAGGAAAAATAGTTGTTGGAGCATGTCAATGTAATAATCCTGGTGTCTTTTTGCCTTTAAAGATAATTGTGATTTAAGAGACTCACTTTGTTTCACGATATGTGAAAGACTTTGTGTTTATTTTCTGTCATTTTCACTTAATAATGATTCCAGCTATCTGTAGACTTATAGCTCGAACACATTTCTGTGTAGTAAACTTATTTCACTATAGTTATCCATTGTACATTTTTTCCAAGAAATAAAAGCAGAATAGCTGAAATAATAGTTCCCTTTTTTTTTTCCTTAGGTAAAAATATAATGAGGCTTAGTACAGACATATAAAACATCTGCCATGTCTTTGCAAATGTTGCTAACTAACTCTCAAGGGATTTCCACATAATGAGAAGCAACCTCTCACTAAAACTCTCTGAAACAATGTAAGCACCTCTAATGAGATAATTTTATACAGAGGTCAAATAAAATAGTTTTTTTTCATTTTCTTTATGCTTTACCATTAAGTGTCAGATTTAGCAAAAGTGAAGGAAGTTAATGTCAAGGTATATTAATGTATTAGTCGGCAGATTGCATTTTTCTTGGAATTTCCTACATTAGCTTGTCTAGTTTGAGATTACTGATGGTGGTCAACCTATGTTTCTGTAGATATTATGTGATACCATGTGAATATCTTTTGTTGCACTAGTCAGATACATGGAATTTCCTACATTTTCTTAGATTGTTATTCATTGGTGAGGCCAATATAAAAAAATATAGAAATAATTTTATTTGTAATATTTTTGTCATGAGAATTCCGTTAAAACACATGAAGAAAAGCTCCCTACATTAAAAAGTCTGCACCTCTCCCTTAGACTTCTGTGGGATATGTTTCTGAAACTGTGAGCACCTGAGAAAGCATCTGAAAATGATAGACACTGAGCAAACAAATAGAAACAGAAGAAGAAAAAAGCCTTATAAACAGAGAAATCACTGTCCAGAGGGAAAAGCTTTTATTTAGCAAAACTTTAATATGACAGATTTGCAAAAAAGAAATCTTCCACAATTGCCTTCTTGAAGCTAATTAAAATTACTTTTAAAGTGGTGATAGAAATGGTAATCAATATTAAACTGTTTATTTGAAAATCTGCCTTATTGTATTGAATATTAATTAATACCACAGAAAAGCTTGATAATGAATTAATCTAAGGTACTTTTTTTCCAAATGAAATTTAAAGTATTTTTTTTTGGCTGGGTTGTCCGTTACTTTTGTTTTATTACAGATAACTTAAGATAGAATGTATGCAATTATTTCACTATGAGGAAATACTCTTAATGCCACTTTTACTGAGTTATGATGTATGATTGAAAGAGTAGAAAGATATCTTTTGAGCTTTTCTAAAATTACTTGAAAATGGATAATTATCACCCTTTAAAAAGACTATTTTAGTTGATCATCATTTTAGATGCATGCACCTAATTAACACATATAACTGTAAAATCTTTTTCCTTTGTTCTTTTTTGTATTTCAAATCTCCATTTGATCATTATATTCTGAACTTTTGATTTCCTCATTTATTTGTTAGAGAAAATTACCGGCCTGGCAATGTATTATTTCAAGACTTTATTCACAAACAATCTCTATGTTTTCTTGGTACTATGCTTATCAAGGGAATTTATATTAAATCTATTATAATCTCATTTTTGTTAAATAAATAAAGATTGCAGAAGTTGTACCAATTAAACGTAGGCATTTTGTACATACTAAAAATAGCAGAAACTTCATACTAAAACTTCAGTGGAATCTATATTTTTAAATACAGGTAGTGAATCAGCATAAAGTGCCATATTGAAATTTGATTATCTAAAAACTAAAAGAAAAAAAAGAGACAAAGAGGAGAGAAAAGCTCTCCTCCCCACCCTCCCACCCCCACCCCCACCCCAGCCAAAAAAGTATGCGGTATCTCTAATGGGAAAAATTATATTTGGTCCCAAATAAACTATACCCCATTTAAAAATTTATGTCAGATTGTGTGCTTCAAAGTTAGAAGCCATTACAAAGTAGAAAAATGCTGGTTCATAACTAAAGATGATACCTTAACTTTTACAAAATTATAACCTAAAATAGTATTTTGATACTAGTAATTTATATGGATAGTGTAAGTCAAGCTGTTATAGGATGGCAATCTGGTTAGAATGTTATAAATTAAATGAAGACTGGAGAATCATGTGTTTTTAATTTATTACTCTGGGTTTTCTTATTATGCTAAAAAGATTGTTTAAAATACAGTTTTGGTTAACTACAAAGAAAGACTCCATAAAATAAATCTGTTTGGGATATGTGATTGGGTGTGGCGCTAAGCAGCAGCTTTATGTTTTAGCATAAAGTATTAAATGGGTGGTAATCTCCACTGCCCACAACAGTTGTACACAGAAGTTTTAAAAAGTAGCATAAAAGCATGTGATTTCATTTAGATGGAGTAGCTATTGAATCCTTTCTTCCCTGTCTCCATCCAAGTTTTTAATGAATGTTCATATTACTGTAACTTTCTGAGCAGACAGTTTCAGGTAAGTTATGTTTATAAGTAAGATGTAACATCTGCTAGATTAATTATTCATATTACTTTGGCTTTTCTTGAAAATTTATGTGCCTTAAAAATGTATTTACAATCATTAGAGGGTATAATTTTAAAAACATCTCCCGTCGTAAGTAGAAATCGAGGGTTTTAAAAAATTTATAATGAAGAAAATTGAGATTTGGTAAAATTTGCCTCTTTCTTGTGGCCCAAATGTTAATGCAATATCAATACTAAATATTTAATTAGTATACGAAGAATGCAGAGGAGTTTATATTTCAATAAAGTAATCCCAAAATTTGATTCTATAGTGATGGCATTAAACCATTATAATATATTCATAGTAGGTACCCAATTCATACCTTACTATTTGGGGTATACATTTATAACTGAGATTGGCTTCCCCTGCTGGATATAGCAATCTTTCTTGTTCATAAAGCTTATGTAGATAATGAATTTGAAGCATTTTTCACTCCTTTTGAGTTCATGAATTATCATTCATGTTATGGTCTGAAGCATCTTTTAAAAAGTAAAACTCATACTCAAACCAAACAAAAAATCAATGTCTAAAAATTAAGGCAATTGATTTTTATCATTCTTACCTTTAAAAAGTATAGAATCTTGGAAACACAAATATAAGATTCTCATAGAAGAAGTGTCCCTCTTTGTTTAGAGACTTACAGGAGGAACACTGTAAAGTGTCTACTCATTTATTAATTTTCTCTGGTGCCTCCATGGAAAGCTCTTCAATACAAAGCAGTTAAACAGTTTATACTTTTCTAATATCATCTATAATTTATCCATTTACTTGATTGATTTTTTTGTGAGTACCGTGATACTTTAGTAACAAATTAATATCTCTAATTTCTACATTTCTCCAGGGTATTTATTTGAATATAAATAAGTTGGAAGTTTAGGGGATTTTTTTTCTCCTGATTTTTTTTTTTTTTAAGAAAAGCTGATTACTGGACTCGGTGGCTCAGCCTGTAATCCCACTCTTTGGGAGGCCGAGGTGAGTAAATTGCCTGAGCCCGCGGGTTTGAGACCCACCTGGGCAACTTGGCGAGACCTCATCTCTACAATAAACCCAAAATTAGCTGGGCATGGCAGTGCGCGCCTGTAGTTACAGCTACTTGGAAGGCTGAGGCGGAAGGATCGCCGGAGCCCAGCAGGTGGAGGCTGTGGTGGCCGGGAGTGTGCCACTGCACTCCAGCCTGGGCGACAGGGTAAGATTCCAACTCAGAAAAAAAAAGAAAAGAAAGGAAAAGCTGATTAATGGGCACGAAAATACAGTTAGAACAAATGAATAAGTTTTAGTGTTCAATAGTGTAATAGAGAAATTATGATTTTAAATAACTTACTGTATGTTTCAAAATGGGTAGAAAAGAAGAATTGTAATGTTCTCAATACAAAGGTCAGATAAAAAATGTTGGAGGTGATAGATATCCTAATTATCTTGATTTGATCATGACAAGTGTATGTGTGTATCAAATATTATGTATATCCCAAACTATGTACACTATGATGTACCAAAAATAAATTAATGTATTGAAACATATTTCATTACTCACCCATACATTCAACAATTATTCACTGAGCATCTGTTACTTACTTGGCATGGTGCTCAATTCAGGATTTATAACAATAAACATGTTAGACATGGTACCTGCTTGTGAATCTCAAGTTTGCCATGAGAAATGACATGAATGGAGAGGTATATGTTGTTCCAGAAGGATTTAGGTGGTAAACTAGCCAAGAGTGGAAGGGTCATGGGAAAACTTGCTAGAGGAAATTATACTAAAAGCTCAGACTAAAGGGGTTTGACAATGCAATGCAAGATAGAGATTCTGGAACAGAAGAAGTTCAAAGAGGGCTTTAGACAAGGGAAAGAACCTGTGTATTTGTGAAGACTGGGAGGCAGTAGAACTTGGCCAAAGTTTTTACGGAACTTGTAGTACTTCAATGTGCTCAGTACGTAGTGTGAAAGGGGCATTGTGGTAGGAGTTGAGGTTAGGTATAAGCATGTGCCAGATTGTATTGGATTGTTTAAACTGTGGGGTTTGGACTTCATCCTGAGAGGAATTAGAGCCATTAAACTAATTTAAGGGAAGAATTCCCATAATAAGTTATTTTATTAAAAAATATATGGCTCTGTTCTGTTATTGAGAATCTACTGGTGAAAAATATATTGCAAAGTAGAATATCTGAACAAGCAAATCTGAAAATTCCTTTTACTTTCTGGTCCTCAGTGACAACTGTTAGTGCCCTGGAGACATTGCTTCACCCATAGCACTGTCAGAATATGGCTCTTATTTCTCCCACATCCATTGAATCACTGAGTCTCGTGGTGAAGTTGATGGTTCCCTGGCTTTTCACTGATGCTTTGAATACATTGTTCATTCCTTTCTATCTATACAAATACTCAGCTTTTTATTTCACACCATAAAACTGCAGCAACTGTTTCCCCTCACAATTGCCGCCTTATAGGCCACTGGGACACATCCTCTCATTTTCTAGTGTCTTTTAACTTCTGGCTATCTTCACTCTGCCCAGTACTACTCTCGATTAAATTCTAAGCATTTTTAATAAACAGCTGTGCATTGCTTAATGATAGGGATATATTCTGATAATTTGTTTTGTTAGATCATTTCATTGTTGTTGAACATCATAGAGTGTACAATACTTACATTAACCTAGATGGTATAGCCTAATACATACCTAGGCTATGTTTTAACCTATTGGTCCTAGGCTACAAACCTATACAGCATGTTACTGTACTGAATACTGTAGGCAATTGTAACACAAATTACTAGATGATAGAGATTTTCTGTTCCATTATAATCTTATAAAATCCTCATATGTGAGTCATCATTGACAAAAATGTTGTTATATGGCATAAGACAGTACTTGGAAATGTTCTTTTAAATTTTTTTTATTTTATTTTAAATATGTGGGGTACAATTCGGGATTAGGCATACAAACATTGATTATGCAGGTACCTTTGTTGATGAGGTATGCCCCTCCCTCCCCTAACAGTTTCCCTCAACTGCCAATACCCCCTCCCCCACCGGCAGTTTCACACTACTGCCAATTCCTTTCTTACAGCATTTTGATAATTGTTCAAGGTCCATTTATGAGTGAGCACATAATGGTACTCTGTTCTCTGTTTCTGTGATAGATCACTGAGTATGATCGACTCTAAATCCATCCAAGTTGCTGCGAGGTCCATGTTTGTCCTTCTTTATGGCTGCATAATATTCCATTGTATATATGTACCACATTTTTTTAATCCAGTCCAGCTTCGATGGGCAGCATGGTTGGTTCTATGTTTTTGCTATTGTGAATAGAGCTGCAACAAACATTCATGTGCAGGTATCTTTTTGGTAGAATGATTTGAGTTCCTCCAGGTATATTCCCAATAGGTGGATTGCTGGGTCATATAGAAGGTCAATTTCTAGTTCTTTCAGAAATCGCCACACTGTCTTCCAGAGAGGTTGCCCTAGTTTGCAGAAATGTTCTTTATAAAACTCTGGCTACTCTCCTCTAATGATCCAATCCTATTTTCTACCTGAACATTCACTCTGTAGAATATATCAAAGATCTTATTATCAATAATTGCCAACACCTCCAAATTCTCAATTTTTTACATTCTGTTCACTGGTTGTCACTTCCTTTCTTATGGGTTTACCAGCTGTAGTATTTCAGCTATAACAGTCTTTCCACTACACTATATAATTGAATAGATGGAATTTTTTTTCCTGTTAATTGTCTTCACCTCCTTAATGTGCACTCTTCTCTATTATTCAGCTTAAATTCCATGATCAATCATTGTAACCAACACTTTATATACTTGCTGGCTTTATTTTCTCATGGTGTTTTACAAAACCCCAATTTTGGCTAATTCCAAATCTTCACCTTTTCTTTGTCTGCATCTAACTATCTAAATGTGAACAGAAAAGAGCGTCTAATGAAATGATCATTTAATTTTTGTCCTTTATTCTGTTAATGTGATGTATCACAATTTATTGATTTGAATATGTTAAACCATCATTGTATCCCTGGGATGAATCCAATTTGATCCTGGTGAATGATCTTTTTAATATCCGGTTGAATTCTGATTGCTAGTATTTTGTTAAGAATTATTGCATCTGTGTTCATCAGGAATATTGGCCTGTAGCTTTCTTTGGTTATGTTCTTGTCTGGTTTTGGAATTAGAGTAATACTGGTCACTTAGAATAAGTTTCAAAGATTTCCATTCTTTTTAGTTCTTTCGATATATGGGGCCTGACAATTAAGTTCATCAGCTCATCCTATAAAAAGTGCTACATGCCTCATTGCTGAATATTATATGGTCACCTTCAATGTATTCCCCTTGGGAAGCTGTGCACTGATGCCAGTGCCTTGTCCACCCATCAAAGCAATTTTGGAACTCTTTTTCTGGAATGACCATAAGAGCTGTCATCGTATTACCCTTGATGTCCTGAATGTCATCATATTGTCTTCCTTTCAATATTTCCTTTATCTCCAGGTAAAGAAAACAGTAATTGGGGGCCAAATCAGGTGAGTAGGAAGGGTATTCCAATCCAGTTATTTGTTTATTGTCTAAAACCTCCCTCACAGACAGTGGGGTGTGAGTTGGTGCGTTGTCATGATGCAAGGGCCATTTTTGCACACACCTTTCTCATTCCAGGATTTTCAGTTAAGATTTTCCTATTTCTCTAACAATGTTTATTTGATCTACTGTGCTTCTTATGGTCAACTGATAATTTTGATGCATAATTTGACAAATTGTTGCAATGTTTTCCTCAGTTCTGCTTGTTATTGCCATCCTGACTGCTCTTCATCAGTGACACTTTCATTCCTCTTAGAAAAGTGTTGTTTAATCCATTTGTACACTGCCATTTTCTTCATGGCTTTATTACCAAAATTTGGATTAACATGTCCCTGATTTCTCTTCCACTCTTGTTAAGTTTTGAAATTTAACGTTTGTTCATTGCTCTAATTCAAGCCCCACCTTTCTTGCAATGGCACATAAAAACACGCAACAACAATAATGAACACTACTCAGTGAGATACTGCACACATCGACATCAGCACAGCTGTGAGACACTGATTTACCAAGGTTATGAAACCTTACCGAGTTGTTTGTGCAGTGCTGCAAACATAAGCGCACAGTGGCAAGTTCTCAAACTTAATTATCAGAACTTGTAGTTTGTGAAGAATTTGTATTAGTTTTTCTTTGTTTTGTAGAATTTAGCAGTAAAGCTGGCAGGTCCTGGATTTTTCTCTGATGGGAAACTTTATTATTGCTTCAATCTTTTTACTCATTGTTGATCTATTTAGATTTATTATTTCTTCTTGATTCAATTCTGGTAGGTTGTATGTATACATAAATTTTTCCATTGCCTCTAAGTTTCTAATTTGTTGGTAAGTAATTTTTCTTAGTGGTTTTTTTTTTTTTTAACAATCCTTTGTATTTCTGTGGAATCTGTTGTATTCTTTTTCATCTCTGATCATATGTAATTGAGTCTTCTCTCTCTTTTTTAGTCTGGCTAAAATTTTGTTCATTTTATTTACTTTAAAAAACAATTCTTTGTTTCATCAATCTTTGTATTGTGATTTTAGTCTTTATTTTGTTTATTTGTGATCTAATAATTATTATTTCTTTAAGGTGTTAACATCCAGAATTTATAAGGAACTCCAACATCTCAATTTAAAAGTAACAATCTTATTTCAAAATGGGTGTAAGACTGGGTACAGTTGCTCATGACTATAAATACTAATGCATTCGGATGCTGACATGGGAGAATTGCTTGAGTCCAGGACTTCAAGACCACCCTGGGCAACACAATGAGACCTCATCTCTACAAAAATAAAAAGGCATATATATTTAAAAATTAAAAACAGACTGGCTGTGGTGGCTCATACCTGTAATCCCAGCACTTTGGGAGGCAGAGGTGTGAGTATTGCCTGAGCCCAAGGATTGGAGACTAGCATGGACAACTTGTTAAGACCACATCTCTACAATAAATCAAAAACTTAGCCGGGAGTTGTGGTATGTGCCTGTAGTTCCAGATACTTGGAAGGCTGAGGTGGAAGAATCGCTTGAACCCAAGAGGTCAAGGCTGCTGTGGCCATGAGTGTGTCACTGCACTCCAGCCTAGGTGATAGAGTGAGAATTTGACTCAAAAAAAGTAAAAAAATAATAAATAAAAACAATAAGCAAAATACCTGGATATTTCTCTAAAGACATATACATGATCAACAGGTATATAAAAAGTGTTTAACATCATTAACCATCAGAAATAGGCAAATCAAAATTACAATCAGATATCACCTCATCCCACTTAGAATGGCTATTATCAAAAAGAAATAAAGTCTCAATGCTGTCACAGATGTGGCAAAGTGTCAATTGCTACAAAATTACAACAAGATAAGAGGAATAAGTTCTGGTACACTGTTGCACAGTGGGGTGAATATAGCTAACAATAATGCACAGTATATTTCAGACAGCTAGAAACGAGAATTCTGAATGTTGTCAAGACAAAGAAAAGTTTATGGTAATGGATATGCTAGCTCCCATGATTTGATCATTATAAAAGTTACACATTTTGTAATAGAAACATCATACTGTGCCCCATAAATATGTACAATCATGATGCAATGTGTCAATTTTTTTAAAAAGATGTAACTCATTTTACTTCAGCTTCATGATCAGGAAATGCAGATTGGTCGGCACTGTACTCATCTTCCTTTCCCATCCATACAACACTTCCAGCTGGAAATCTAATAGACATTTCAAGCATCACGTCTCTGTAACTGAACTTCTGATAGTCATCACCCTCTTATTGAAAAACAAATAAAAAAACAAAAAATCTGCTCACTCACAGTCTTCTCCATCTTGTTTGTTCCTGCTTCAAACTAATGTTTCTTTTTATTGCAATCCCTATCGAATTTATCTGTAATTTGTGTTGGCAATAGCTTTAAAAGATAACCAAGTTTTTTTGTTTTTGTTTTTTGTTTTCTTGAGTTGGAGTCTCACACTGTCGCCCAGACTGGAGTGCAGTGGCCGCTCCCGGCCACTGCAGCCTCGACCTGCTGGGCTCTGGTGATCCTTCCACCTCAGCCCTCCAAGTAGCTGGAACTACAGGTGCACGCTACCACGCCTGGCTAATTTTTTGATTTATTGTAGAGATGAGGTCTCGCCAAGTTGCCCGGGCGGGTCTCGAACCCGCAGTTTCAGGCAATCCATTCACCTCAGCCTCCCAAGGCTCGGGATTACAGGCTGAGCCACCGAGCCCGGCTGATAACCAA